>JAOWAD010000056.1:0-101632 GCA_025698515.1 Gossypium sturtianum | reverse complement strand
AGGTTTTAAGTTTATAAAATTATTGAATAAATATAATTATTTGTTTGTTTGTTGCGCATATAAACTTAAAATGATGTTATATCAATAACTTTATTAGTAATTTGTGAAAATTGAATTAAATTAAATAGGTATAAAATTGTACAAAATTGAAATTAAGTATATAACATTATATAATAGACTAAAATTCATGTATAATTTTGATATTTATCCCTTTATATTTTCAAATTAAATATTCTACAAAGGAATCAAGTTAAATTTTTTAGGAATCAAATATCAACATATCTTAAATAAATAATATAAAAGGTACTTTAAGAAATTTTTAAAATTTGGGGACCAAATATAATTATACTTTTTTTAGAGTAAACTACCTATTTAGTCACTTAATTTTTAGGCGTTTTTATTTTGGTCACTCAAAAATAAAATCATTTGCAATTAGTCGAGTCAACTTTTAAGACACTTTTATTTTAGTTATCGAAGTTCACTTGTTTATTTGTGCGATCTTATCAAAAAGCTCACAGTCTGGACCCTTCATACAAACCAGATTTTGCGGAATGTAGCCATTGTTTTAAGGAATCAAATATCAACATATCTTAAATATCAACATATCTTAAATAAATAATATAAGGTACTTTAAGAAATTTTAAAATTTGGGGACCAAATATAATTATACTTTTTTGGGTAAACTACCTATTTAGTCACTTAATTTTTAGGCGTTTTTATTTTGGTCACTCAAAATAAAATCATTTACAATTTAATTGAGTCAACTTTTAAGACACTTTTATTTTAGTTATCGAAGTTCACTTGTTTATTTGTGCAGTCTTATCAAAAAGCTCACGAGTGCAGACCCTTCATCTGGCCAGCTGCGGAATGTAGCCATTGTTTTAACTGATCTTGGAACTAGCTTAAAGCTAGCTGGCAATACACAGGAGGAATCCAGAAGTATTATGAAGCTCTTAAAATAGATCCGCACTATGCTGTAAGCTATTCTCTCTCATCCTCCATGTTAAACTATGTTGTAGCTTGGTCTTTCTAATTCCCATTTTCCCATATTGTGCTGTTATATAGTCTTCCTTTTTAGGTTGAACGTATATTTATATCCTCATACCTCATTCCTTACAGCCTGCATATTATAACCTCAGTGTTGTCTATTCTGAGATGATGCAATATGATATGATACCGCCCTTAGTTGCTATGAGAACGCTGCACTAGAGAGACCCATGTATGCCGAAGCATATTGCAACATGGGTGTCATTTATAAAAACAGTGGTGACTTGGAATCTGCCATTGCCTGTTATGAGAGGTTATATGCTTTAAGTTTGCTAATATGGTTGCCCGTTGGGCCTCAATTGTAGTTGGTGTATTTGAGATTAAATGACGAAAGAAGCGTTTTTTCACAACAGACCTAAAAAAATTAATTATTTACGAAAATGAAATGAAAAGAATGAACAGTATCCGACAGTGTCTTCACCCCTCGCAAGCACACAAATCTATTATCGTGTAATAATAGCAGCCTGATTGGGTCAGGAATAAAAAAATTATTTTTATAAGTATTTTTTGGATATTTACACCACCGACACTGTTCATTCCAAATCATTTTGTTATACTTTTTTTAAACAGTATCATTATTATTTGTGAAATAAAGCCTCCATTTGAAAACCACTAATTTGATGCTTGAGATAATTTGGGAACATATTTCATCACATGAAGACATTTGATGTTACTGGTTAATTCGCTTAAATGGAAACACCAGGGTATATATTAATATTAAGAATTTTATATAGATAGATAGATAGATAGGTGCTTTCAGTTTGGATGTATACATCATACTCAGCAAGCATCATACATACCATTAAGCAGCAATTACAAAGAAAATGGCAGGGAACCGGAGTCCAGTAACATTTCCCTTCTGCACCATGTTGAATTTCAAGTTAATCACCTCTGCTATGAACCCACCACAAGAGATTAGTAAGTGAATTCCCATTATCATGACCAGACAGGTTCCTTATCTTCTTCAAAGCACTCTCACTGTCATAAATTGCTTCCAAGGCATATACAAACCCTTTCCATCCGTCTCCTACACTTTCCCTTCCCAGTGCTGGCAATGTCCAGTTCACAAGCTGTCTGGTATACTCAATGTCAGAGAACAATACTGATTGGCAATATTGGTAGCAATTGGATTCCAAGCCTGCATTCTCTACAGACAGGAGAGGCAAACCAAAGACCACTGTCCCTCTTGTTGGCCCACAAAACACTTACAACTCTGTTCTCTCTAGTGAATTCTTCTCCATATAGATTATCTCCTTCCTTAACATGCCACCATTTTTTGCTGCTTGAATCTCAGTGCTGCAAGTGTTGAACCAGATGCAACAAGATGGGGAGTCTCCACAGGCTAACCCCATTAGTGAAGCAGAGTAATATGCATTCACAGCTTCGCTAGTGCTTTGTTGATTCCTTCCATCCGCAAATTCAGTCAACGCTTCAGCCCAACAATGGAGCTTGTAAGAAATCAAAAAAACTCACTCGTGGATAATTTGATCTTATTTGACTCCAATTTTAATCAGGGGCTCATGTGTGTATCAAACAAAAGAACTCAAGTATTTGAGGTAGTGACATGTATGCACGTGAAAGAATTAGTACACAAGTATTCTAGGGTGCTCTTGTGTACAAAGGTAGTAATCATATATTTCGAGTCTTATTGTCGAGCTCGCTTTTCTTTAATCACTCTATTTTAGTTCTTCTTTTTTTCAATTGGATCACCATAGATAAAATAATTATTCAAACTAACAACTCCCATTTAATTTTTGGTAATTAATACCACAACGTATCTATTTCATAATCCTTTTAACTGCAACAAACATGTAAAATTACAATAACCTAAAAATCAAAGCAGCATAGCTGAATACAGATAATTAAAATCAAATGGGTTTTAAATTACGAAATATTTATTTTTTGAAATTAAAATAAACCGTTCTTTTAAAAATGTAGAAATGAAGATAACAATGGCAAGTCAGACAAATTATAATGCCTCAAAAATTAAGTTCAAAATGGGAAATTAAAAAAACTTTTAATCCCCATTCACACATCTAATTGATTCATCACTCTTGCCATTCCTATTTTTTTTTCCAACAATTTTTTCAAGAAAAATTCACAAAAAAAAAAAAAAAAAAATAAAATCAATCGAATATTGTCTCCCGCCTGAAATAGTTGAGAGCATCTAAGATTCTCGATTGAATTTAATCTTTTTACTCATATCTGATTCCAGAATTTGAGAAAAAAAAAAAGGAACAAATCCAAAAGAAAAGAAATGCCTCAAGAATAAAAAGCCCCAGGAGGGAAAAAAAGGAGAGAATCTCGATAGGAAAACCCTAAAGAGAAAAACCCTAAAACATTTATTATTGCGCAGCTATGACTCGAAACGCTTCCACTGAATTTGAAAAGGAAGGCGATCTTAAGGGGCTGCGCTTTTCATCTTATAAATTTTTGCTCAATTATTTGTAAGAAAGGGAACAATGGAGAGAGGCGGCGAGGAAAACCCTAACTTGTAATTTGAAACAGCCACGGACAGTGAGGGAAGAAAATGAGGGTATTTATAGCCTTTTTATTACTTTCTTGGGGGCGATATTTAGGGCTACTTAATAAGATGGGCTAGCCAACGTAAGGCTTCATTATAAATAAAACCAAAAATAATAATAATAAAGGTCCAAATATAAAACAGCCCAATTAAAAAAAGCAGGCACAAGACCAATAGCCCAAATAATAATAATAAAACCTAGCCCATAACCTAAACTAGTAACAGAAACCCTAGCCCCTAGCCTAGCCGCCGCAACCTAGCACCCCTAGCCTGGCGCCGCCGCTCCTCCCACGTCAGCACGCCACCGCCGCGTCTGCCACCAACTGCTCCCAACCACCACCTGCAAAATCAGCAAACAACTCACGCAAGCAACCTGGCAACAAACAGTAGAAAATAGTTTAAAAAAAGCTTTGTAAAATGGCTATAAAAGCCATAACATTTCCAACGCACAGGAGACTTTTTGGAGAAAAAGAAAGAAATCGGAAAACAAAAAAAAAGGAGAAGGTGATTCTTTTTTTGAATCTATCTATATATATAAATAAAGGATAAAAATCAGATTTTTTTAACTTTTCGGTCGGAGTCGTCGGATTAGGGCTCGGGAAGCCGAAAACCAAAAAAAAATAGATTTCCCGGCAACCGCGGACGGCGTCGCCGTCAACGGTGACCGGCGGCCGCCAGGGTGGCCGATGGCCGGAGCCAAGGCCGGCCGAAGAGGCTGGGAGAGAATAAGGGAGAGCTTTTTCAGATTTTTTTTTTTAAGACAATGGTGAAATGATTTTTTTGGGGAAATTTTTACTTATATAGGCCGTCAAAACGACGCCGTTTTGATACTGGCCTCAGACGCCCAAAACGACGTCGTTCTGGGGCTGAACCGAACCGACCCGAGCCGTCCGCATAGGATCCGTGCCCTTTTAGCGGAAGGGTCTATTTACGATTCAGGCCCTTCCTTTTTTTGACTAATTACAATTCAGTTCTATTTCTTTTTTTTCTATTTTAAATTTACCACGTAATTTTATTTTTATTTCGTTTTAGTCCCTCTGAAACGCTGCGGACAGGAACTTTGAGATATTTTCCCTTTCAGCCCCTATTCTTCTCTAGCGTGTTATGTTTTAGTCCTTTTTAGTTTTTTTAATTTATACTCCTTAATTTCATTTTGATTTCAATTTGATCCTTGTTTATTTAAACTTTAATTTTTTTAAAAAAAACTGTTTTATTTACTATTTTATTTATTTACCATTTCTTCAATCTTTTTAAAATTAAAATTCATTTATTTTCCTTTTATGTATTTTTCATATTTTGTTATTATTCTCATTATCATTTATTTTCCTTTATTATTTTATTAGTATTATAATAGTAATTAATGTGATCATCACCATGCTATTATTAGTACATTTTATTATCATTATTTCTCTTAGCTTTTTATATTCTTCATATTTTGTATTTATGGCTTTTATATTTTGACACTTTCATGTCTACCATTTGTTAATCATGCACTTTTATTTTATTCTTATTTCAGGTGTCCTAAAATTTGTGTCTCTCTCAATCACAGTAAATTGGTTTTAGGTAGCTCACTTGAGGTGAGTTTGGATGGCGATACGTTTATCTACGGTTAGTGTAAAAATAGTGGTGGCGATGAGATTAAATCTTGTGGCGATCTTTGTAGCGTGAGACAAAAATAGGTTAAAGCATTGTGTACTTGTATGCGCTCAATCATTTGTCCAAACCTCCTTTAATCTCTGTTGTCTTTTTTTTTTGTTTGTTTTTCAATGACCCATTATGGAAAATCAAATGCAGTACAACAAATTAAAAACAAGAAGCATAAAATAATTGAAAACCCAAAGGCCTAAACCGATAAATTTTGTCTGTAGAAAAACCATGGAGCTCCTACCTCTCAACTATGGAAACAAAACCCTGCCTCTCAAATCCACCCTCTCCCAAAATCACTTGTTTCAGAACCATTCGAGCTTGCTCTCCCAGACAGGACCTCAAAGGCCGAACTGTTGCAGTAAGCACTCCCCCTTCTTTGTATTACATTGTTCATTTTATCACCAAATACCTCTCTTCTTTCAGTAAGCTCTTAATCACGCTATAAGATTTCTGAGTGGTTGAAGGCAAAAACCAAAGTTCATAATGAGCTAAAATGAGTAATCCTGATGGTGCACATTACTTTAAAAGGAAATGGAATAATAACGACTTTAGTCCCTCTCAACTAACAATAGTTTAATTTATTGTTGGTTAAGTTGTTTTCAGTCATTTTATTGTGTCTTCGTCATATTGGTAGACAATGAGTTCTTGAAGAATTTGTTAAATCCAACAATGGTTCATATAACAGTTGAATTGCAGGTAATTGGCTTGGAATATCTGGAAAAGCTGCTGCAAGGCTTGCTCTTGCACGAGAGTGCTTCAGTTGTAGGTATTGATCAGGATGAGAGTTTGAGTTCGCTAGAGGTATATTATTGTTTATCCCTTTATGTTCTTAAATTTGTTGTGGTCACTTAAACTGGTTCCTTGTACCCCATTTTAATGCTTAACTTGCTCTTGGTTACAGCACGATCCTTCTTTTATGGCATTGAACTCTACTGGGTTCAAAACGGTCCTTAAACTTTGATTGGAATCTGCTTAACGATGCAGATGTGGTAGTTGTTTCTCCTGGAGTTCCCCTAGAAAAATACGGCCTTTCATATTTGTTACAGTCGGTAAGTTCGTGTCTTAATTTCAGCATCTATTTTCTTGAGAAATAAGAGTTGGCAGGCCTGAAATTTTATGAATTATAAAGTGGGGTTAAATAATCATGTCATATGTATTCTACTTTTCTGATGCTGTCATACGTTCATTTATGATTCATTTCCATAAATAACCTTATGCAAATGAAGATACAATATACTTCTGCATTTTGGCACCTTTGTTCCTACAAATATTCGATGATGAGTTTGTTAGTTCCCATCTTTTCCTGCTATTTTTATGTTTGATAACTTGTGATAACCTTTTCTGTCTATTAGCAGGAAAACAGGTCATGTCCGAGTTGGATTTTGCAGCAGAAGCCCTCCCAAAAAGTGTCAAAATTTTGGCAGTGACAGGGACCAATGGGAAATCCACTACTGTTACTTTTGCTGGACAGGTTTCTCTACTATTCTAGTTGATTTTATATATATTTGTATCGTAGTAACGCATTACACTTGTTCTGTATTCTTGATATAATAGGTCTCATCATGTTCCTCAATGTTAAGACATGTTGCTATAGAAGACCAGTTAGACAAATTAGAAGCTGAAATGAACATGCATGCTGAAAACAGGCTCAGTTTAGCATTAGTAGAACACTGCCTCTAACATTTATTTTCTTTAATCATCACCTACTTAGCTCTTTTTATGTATGGAAGCCGTGTTATCCATGTCATAGTCAGTTGTTGTGGAACAAGGTTTTCTCATTACCATTTCCTTATTGTATAGAAGAATTAATTCATGGAGCAAAGAACAATTGAACCTGCAACTTACTCCTCCATCGTATTCATATGGGTGTTCATATGGGAAGAGACGTCATTTAAACTGACAGCCATGTCACTATCAACAACATAAAAATTAGTCAATGGGGCAGCTTTATATACCTGTCCTTTCTAGCCATCACATCTTGTGATATGAGCTTACCTACAGTCTTCCTGTGTTTTATTTTTACCCTGATCATTTTATGGCAGATGCTTAATCATTTTGGTATTGATACATTTGTGGGAAACCTTGGAACTTCACTCTCTGAGGCTGCAATTCAGCATGTGACATCGCCCGCACAAGAATGTAAGCTTAAGGTGAGTCTAATTGATCTTTTCTCTCTTTCCTTTTCTGTTTTGTTTGCTTGTAATATACATGCCAACATTTTCCAGGTTGCAGTAGTGGAAGTCAGCAGCTATCAAATGGCAATTCCTGTGTGTACTTCCGTCCTTGGTGAGTAGACTTGGGAGATTTCTTGACAACTGCTGAAGTGCTTTGATTTAATTTTTTGACTTTAATCTGGTGATATAAAAATTCTTTGTAGGTTTCTGTGGTACTAAATCTTACCCCTGATCATTTAGAAAGGCACAAGACAATGCTTGATTATGCAGAGCACAAGTGTCGTCTATTTTCTCACATGACCAACTCCAAGCTGGGACTTCTTTCATTTGGTATGTTCCTTTTCGCTGCCATATAAAATAAGTAAATAACACTTATTCTCCACAGGTTTAAGTGTTGGACTTGTAAGTCCTTGATGTGTCTAAAGCTTAGTCTATCATATGGAGATCGTAGTTACCCTTTCTTTTTAACAGCCAATCAAATAATTCCTTCTAGGGAACCAGCACTTGGATGAAGCAGTTAAGAAATATTGGAATAAATTTAATCCTGCTTGGATAGAGCTTTCCCTGGCTTGGAAGTAAGAATACTACTCTACTTGCAGTTGTTGGACAAACTTTATTTGCTAAGAATCACAGTCGTTTACTTAGATTCACTCATGGTTTAAAAAATTGGTATGAAAAGTATCGTTTTTATTATTAGTTGTGATTCATTTGAATGTAATGTTGTTGGCAATTGCTTGCTTGGAAAAGATTGATCTGGAGGCAAAAATTGCTACCTTCAAAGTTCCTGACATAGGAATTGAGTCACAATTGCAACTTGGTTGCATGAGAGCCATGGGGAAGCACAACTATTTTAATGCTGCAGTGGCTGCATTGTCTGTGGCTGGACTGGATGTTGGCGTACATATTGAAGACATCAATTCAACAATTGAGAAACTGAGGCCACCGCCTCATCGAATGCAAGTTGGTAAGTGTCAATACATTGTAATACTTGGACATATTTGGATTACTAATTGATGTGTGGAATTTTCATCTATAATAAGCTAGAGATTATAGGGATTTTATTTTCCTTAGTCAAGGATTTTCCCAGGTTGAGCCCCAACTCGTGGTTTGCTGTAACAGCAGCCACTTCCGTCTTGGAACAATCATGATGTGGCTAGACCTAGTCTTGATAGAAACCTTTTTAACCTTGGACTTCTACTGTTCTTACAGTTGACCTTGACTGACTTTTTAGAAATTTTGGTGGTTCGACTACTCTTCTAGTCTTATTATACTTGTAAAATCCCTCATCGATCTACTGTCATGATGGAAGAATATGATGGTTGTAACTTTTCTGCCATGCAAAGTTTAATATCTTATTACTCTTGTATTGAGAATAGTAAACAGAAAAAGCTTCTATTATCACAAGCAACTGCTAAAATGGCATTAAGCTGACCAGTAATTTGGTGTTCATATTAGAGTATAACATGTGTCTAGTGTAAGAAAACAATTTCCATCTAAGAAGTTGAATGGCATATGATTTACTTGTAGATGCAGTATTTTATGAAGTTTTTTTATTATTATTTGGTTTGCTTACCTGCTCTCCGACCTCTTAATATATGAAGTTAATTCCACTTTTTATATCGAGTTTTTGAGTGTTTAAACTGCGAATTCTTTATGAGTTAATCTCGGATTGTTTCCTTGGTACCTGAGCTTTAAGCAAGACTATTATTTTCTGATTCTTGGCATTCATCATGTAGTACACAAGGATATTCATGGGGTTACATGGGTGGATGACAGCAAGGCAACAAATGTTGAAGCTACGTATGCAGGGCTTATGGGTCTGAAGGGACAAAAATCAGTGATTCTACTTGGAGGCCTTGCTAAGGTTCGGTATTCATCATTTCCTCTTAATATAATTTTATTCATAACTGCTTTGGTGCCTTCACTGTGGTGTTTGCTTCCTTTTTCTGTATCATTAAAGTTGAATCCGAGCTCTGTACATGGCTGAACTTTGACTTTGCTTACCGTCCTAAACATGGTTTCCCCTTTACTTTTATTGTTCCTTAATTCTCTCTGGACCCATTATAGGCATTTGCTCGTGTACTATAACCATGTTAAACATAGGTCGATTGTTTTTTATTGTTTTTTTTTTCAGGTCTTAGTCGGACAAGCGTCAAATGGTTTTGAAGAATTGATCAAGCCACTAACGGGCCATAGATGTGTAATAACTGTATGTGAGATGCTTCTTCTTGACATATGCAAGTTTCCTATTCAAAATTCTTACTTCCTGTGTTTTCTTCTCTTATATTTTTATGGCTTGTTTCTAAACTGGCTTTTGCATGAATGCCCAAAGTTTGGGGCTTCAGGAACCATGATTCATCAGGAATTGTCCGGTAACGGTCTTGACATTCCTTGTATTCAAGCCACAAACCTGAAGGATGCAGTCGAGCAAGCTAGGAAGATGGCAAAACATGGTTTGTTCTCTTCAAAGATTTTCGGTTTGATATGTTTGTTTAGTCATGTAGTCATATTTTGCTTCTAGTTCTAGCAGCCAACAATGACTCTCAGGTGCAGCCCTAGTCTGTTAGATGGGGATGTTGCTAATGATAACAACATTCATTTTATTCACACACTGACATTGAAACAGGTGATGCCATTGTGCTAAGTCCAGCTTGTGCTAGCTTTGATGAATTCAGGAACTTCGAGCATCGAGGGATGGTTTTCGGAATTGGCCTTATCTTCATAACACGTTTTCAACCACTCTGTTATAAACCATATGCATTGAATAAATCTGTTAGAAAACTATGGATTTTTGGCTAAGCTCGAGAACCATAGAGCATAATTAGTTTTCAGAAATAAAATATATCCAATGTACTTTTTATGAATCAAATAATAGCTTAAGCTATCTTGAGTTTTGGAACTATTGATGTATATTTAAAATGGATAATCAAATAACCAATTTTAGGAATTGTAGACATACGTTATTTTTTATTCAAAAAGAATGTAGAAAGAATAAATGGAAACATCATAATCTTTTACTTTGTTGTCACATGAGAGCATTTGTCCTAAAGCCAATAATTTATAATAGATGTCCTAAAAACCCCAGTAGTTGAAAGAGTAAGTTGGCACAAGTCTTCCACTTCAAGCAGAGTTGGTTTTTGCAAATTCAAGAGATTTTTTGCCGTCATGTGCATTCCCAAAGAAGTTATTCATGTAATCTGAAAACAAAAATTCTCTATAACGAGCTGCTTCATCTTTCTCCACCACTTGGGGTAGTGGTGCAATCTTTTGAGTTGGTAGTGGGCTTGTAAATATTGGTATTGACACTCTTGATTTTGTACTTGTGGTGCGAACTCTATGCTCTGCACTTTTGTACCTTCCATTACTCCAAATCTGCACAAAAACAAATTAGGTATTAGACTAGAGTCTTCTATTCACTAAAATTCTTATATCTTAATATGATTTCTTGAAATTAAAAGAAGTCTCAAAATAAGTATCGATATAAACCTGTAACATATCACCAATATTGATGACTAAAGCACCAGGAATAGGAGGATTTCTACCCACTCTCCCTTCTTTTCCATGTTTACATCTTGTGGGACTTTTACATACAAGCCGCCAATTCCGTCTTGTAATAAGATTGTAAGAGTACCCATATCAGGAATGGCGTCCTACACCGATTGTGAGCTCAGGATTAGGACATATTGGATAAAAGTTCATATTAACCATCTTTTTCCAATGAATGCATCAATCTTGGAGTCATCTAGCTCCGCTCCTAGATTTCCCAGCAAAGCTTCGAGCAATTTCCTCACCATCTCATGTGATGTCTTCAAATATTGAAGAGCAACGTCCCTACAAAGAGAATATTGATATTTATATCAAGTTCTGTTAATTAGGCTTCAAAATGCCAAGGAAAAAAAAAAAGAAGAGAGACTGCAGGACATATATAGTTCATTACCTGCACTCTACAGGCCACTGTTGAAGAGCTTCATCATCATTGGTGTAAGCCATGCTAATATAGTCTTTCCATTCCAATGCTTTCTCCTTCTCAGGTACAAAACTCGTTCCATACTTCACTAATGGGGATGGACTCACCTCTTTTCGATAAACAGCCTTTCTCTCTGGAGGCAATCCAAAGAAGTTATGTGCAGTCTGCTTAAGGAGTCGAGTAGTTCTGTTGGTACTCCATGGTTGACAACTTGGAAGAATCCAAGAGTCTCAGCAGCTCTAACAATTTGGTTGACCACTTCATCATGGTCAGGGCCATCGAGCTTCGACAAATCGATAGGTGGTATCTCACATTTGCTCGCATTTTTTTTATTAATTTGCTCGGCGGGTGGTTGAATGTAAGCCTGGGGCACCTTTGATATACCCAAGTCCACAATTCCTTTGACGCCATTTCCATCACGGACGACAAAGTTAAAAAGCGAGGTTTCATTATCGAAACTAGGAGCCATTTGGGTGTAAAATGTAAGTATTTCTTTTGTATGTGCAGAGGGTTTGATTGAATGAAATTGTGTGGTGGATGGACCAAAGGGAAACAGGTGCTATTTATAGTGCATGGTTTTGACGCCAACGGCAGCCGCTGTTGCTGAATAAGACCACTCCGAAGGTTATAAAATCATTAAATAATTGCTATATATATATATCTGTTCAATATTTAGTTCATTTGTAAGCCTCCATACATATAAATATTTAGTTTGAATTAATCCACAAAATCTTAAGAGGTTTGAATTGACATTTTAAATGTAGTACAAAAATTTCAAGATGAGAACGATGTAAGAAGATATCATTCAACAAAATTCCAAAAGACATTGTTTGTTGAGACTTTGCATGGATGAGTTATTGTCAATATGCTCTTCTTGTATATTATTTATAATATTACTGAGATTTTTCTCTTTGGAAACTTGGTTCTATTTTCGCTTTCCAAGAAAACACCGGTTGGCATTATTTATGTATTCAACATGACTTCTCCAAATTTATAATTTATATCATTCTTGTCTTCAAAGTTATATTGCTACATATTTTAAATTTTAATTCAATCATCTAAGATTTTGTGGAATAATTCAACCAATATATATATATATATATCATATAATCAAATTTAATAAGATTGTGTTTGGAAAACCACTCAATAATTAGATTTAGGTGTAATTGCTTGTAATTACATAGGAGTGACGTATTTGAGTAATCATTGTAATTGGTAAGTCTCGTTGAATGGGGTGTAGTTGAAGCACCCCAATTTCTAATTCTTAAGGGTGGGAGGGTGAGAATACGTTAGAGTGTTTAGGATAGTTTTGGCCAAAATTTTCTTATATTATAAATCCTAAAATTATATTATAAAAATAATTTATGTGTATTTTATAAAGTTATAATGTTTATTATAAAAGTATTATATTATATTCATTTATAAAAATTTATGATCAAGAAGTATGAAAATAGCTTATTTATGTATGCATGTTGTAGATTATAAAAAAAAAAAATACTTGTTCATAAAAAGTTATAAAACTTTTTTTTATCATAACTTATTTATAATTTTTTTAAATTATGATAAAAAAATCATATTATTTATAAGAAAGGTTATAAAAGTTATTGGACACTTTATAAAACATTTTTATAAAGGTTATATATTATAAATTTATATTACTTTTTACTTAAATTACCTATTATAAAAAGTTATAACTTAGCATAAGTTTTTCTCTAAATTAAGTTTATATAATTTTTATAATCAAAACTACAGAGCTATTTGCATGTGGGTATGATACCATTTGAGAGAATGGAGCAGGATATAAGCATAAAAAGCGACTCATGGACTCTTTATTTTGAGACATTCAAGGCTTTTGATATGTGGTTGAGAGGACATTTATTGTTCTAAAAAAATATTTCACATATTAACAACATCACCTTAGTATAACATTAAAAAAACAAGGTTAGATTGTACTAGTCGTTGCATACTTCATAACTTTATTCATAAGTAGAATTGGAATAATCCATACTTGAATAATACATGGAAGGAGGAGGTCTTGATAATATTAATGATCTGATTCATATGATGATGATGAACAACTCAATCAACAAGGATGATCAAATGATGATAAGCAACATATGTTAAATATTAAAGAAGGAATAATCTAACAAATATACATCACTAGAAACAGTTAGATAAAATTGCACATAATGTCTATTTATAAGTTAATAAATATCTTAAGTTGATATTCTAAAAATATTTATAAATATCATTTATGCCTAATATCTAAGTTCAAATTTAAGAATATTAAGTTATGAAGTATTATAGTTGAAATTAAATTAGTTATCAATAATTAATGTTTTGGCATTTTGTGAATTTTTTTTTTTGATATAATTGGTATTTTGTGAATTGAGTTTTAGTTGAATTAATATAACTATTGTCGAGCGGATCAAGAGGGCTGGCGATGTACAGCCCCTAAAATGGAAAATTTATATTTAGGCCCTCAAATTTTTTTTTAAAATTTTAAATTAGTAAAGGTAAATTTATACTTTGCCCCCCCTAAAATTATAGAAATTTGATTTAATTCTTTAAAAATTATAAATATATAGACTATAAAAATTAAATTTTCATTCGCCCCCTAAAATTTGTTACGCTTCACTTTGACTATTGTCGTAATTAATAAAGATGATGAGAATTTGAACTTGTTCAATATATTATTATTTTCCTATTTAAAAGTTTAGAGTTGTGAATAATAGTAGGAATTGTATTAAAAAATATTTTGATATTTGCTAACTTTTGGTCAGAATTGGAAGAACCCATTCTAGATTTTTGCCTGCTTCTTTTGAATTCACAAATTGCTTGATTTCTTCAAAGGTAAAAATTGTCATAATTAAACGCCCAATATCTGGTCTTGCTGAAAATTTCAAACCATTAGCATCACAAACGTCAACAGAAAATTAATATTTTGTTACTTATAATCATTCATCCATGCACTATAAATAGCCTCCTTGCCTTTGGTTGATGCCACCACACACTTTCATTTCAATCAAACCCTCTGCACATTCAAAGGAAGTACCCAAACAGCTTACTTACATTTTTCACCAAATGGCTCCAAGTTTTGATAATGAGACCCCCCCTTTTTAACTTTGTTGTACGAGATGGAAATGGCATAAAAGGATGTCGTAACCATTTTTGAGTTTTGGCAAAAAAACGGGGTCGACGTGGGTTTTGAAAACGAATAAAAAAAACAGGAGTCGCCACCAATCTTTTTTGATGAGGTGTGATCGGGTCACCTTAAAAGTGTTTGTTTTAATAATCAGATTAATTTATCAAAAACACAATTTTGGTCTCGAAAATCAGAAAATGGATTCGAGGAGTCGGTTCACGTCTGAGGAAGGGTTAGCACCCTCGATCGCCCAAAATTGGTACCTAATTGATTATCTAATGTCTTAATGTCGAAAGTTGAAAACTTAAGAATTCAAAATCTGATCCCTCTTGTTGTTGAAGAATAAATTTGGATAAATTGGAAGTGTATGCCAAGGGCAGTCTCGTTTTAAGGTGAAGTGTTACATCCAATACTTTAGGACACCACATTTCGACCTTTAAAGTTGAACTTGCCTTTTATTCAAAACTTATGGATTTAATTGAAAGGATATTTTGTTATTTAGAATGGACGAGAAAAGGAAACCCAATACTTTAGGGCACGATTTCTCGAGCTTTTAAATACAAAACATTGCCTTAGTTTTAGAAAATATTATCTCGGAATAACAAAACATCACATCCAATGCATTAGGACACGACATCTCGAGTTCACGAGAATAAGCTTTTAGTTTAAAAATGTATTTGTTTTAAAAGGATATTCGGTTATTTAGATCAAGCGAGAAGGATCGAAACCCAATACTTTAGGGCACGACCTCTCGAATTTCTAAATACGAATATTGCATTTGTGAAAGAAAGCCATTTTGTGTCGGGAAAAGTTGATGTAACATAAGTTTATAAAAATGAAAAGAAATGAATCATGATATTAACAAGCATAACGAAATGATAATAAACGAGTAGTACGAAAAATAAAAGAAATATAACAAATAAGCTATGTAACTTAAAAGGGAAATAATAGGTAAAAGTAATAAAGAGATAAAAATGAAAATAAATAAGAATAATAATAAAGGAAACTTAATAGTAAATCGATAAATAAATAAGTAATATATAAAATAGTAAAGTAATAATAATAGAAATAACAATGAAAGTAAAAAGGTATTAATAAGGATAATAATAAAAAGCAAATATGTTAATAATATAATAGTCACGATAATAATAATAGTAATAATAATAATCAAAATAATTAAAATAATAATAATGATGATAATAATAATAAATAGTAATAATAACTAATATATAAGTATATGTAAAAATGATGATGTAATATTAGAAATAACAATAATAATGAAAATAAAACAATAGTATTGATAATAAAATGAAAAAAAATAAAATAATGGTAATAATAATAAAACAAGAGTAGTAATACTAATAATAATAGTAAATGCAATGATAACAAATACAAGAATAAACATGGTTAATAATAAAATAGCTAAGAAATGTTAAGAATAATGTTTAAAATGATTATTAAATACAATATAATAATAATGGTACGAAACTAAGATTTAAATCAGCGATAATAAATATAATAATAACATAAGTATATAATAGCTAAATAATATTAAAGGTAATTAATTTAATACTGAAATAGTCAAAATAATTAAAAAAGGACTAAAATCGAATTGAAAACGAGCTTTTGGGGAAAATCTGAAATAAAATAAAAAGGAAAGGACCTATTTGGAGTGCGCGGATTACATGGGGACTGAAGGGACAATTTTCCCAAAGAAATTAAATCTTTGCGCTTGAGGGAAGACCAAATCGCGAAACCATACAAAATTTGAGGGGCCAATGTGCGAATCACGAAAACTTGATTTAAAAAACTAAAAATGCGGAAGGGCTAACGATGCAATTAGCCCTTCCTTTCAAAAACGCAGCGGACCCTCTGATCGGGTCGGTTGTGTAGCGGACCTTGTGACCAGACGGCGTCGTTTTTGGCCCTAGGGGCACGGTGAAACAGTGTCGTTTCACTGGTCCTATTTAAGGTCGATTTTAAACAAAAAAATCATTTCTTCTATTTCTTAAAAAAAAGCGAGATTTCTCTCTGTTTTCTCTCTGCAGTGGGGTTCTCAGGGTGAGTGGGCGCCAGCTCATCGTCGTCGGCAGCGTCGCTCCTGACCACATGCGTGGTGGCAGAAAAAATAAAATTTTTAGTTTTTTTCTTTTTTTTAAAAAAAAACAATATATGTATATGTGTATGTCGAAAAGAAAAAGGAAGAGAAAAAAAAAACTTGAAAATATCAAGGAAAAAGGAATCACCTTTGGTCTTTATTCGACTTTTAGTGATTTTTAGTGTTTAATCTGCTTGCTATTTTCTCCGAGATTCTTTTTGTTTGTGTTTGAAAATGTTGCTTCTTGTATTGATAAAAAGTGACCCCACACAATGGATTTTAGATCGGCTTTTATAGCCGGAAATTTACAATCGATTTCCCCCTTTTTATTATTTCTATCATTTCATTTAATATCTGCAGAGCAAGTGGCGGTGGCGGTGGTGCGGCAGTGGAGGAAGCGGTGGGCTGTTTGGCGAGAGCGCGAGTGGAGCGGTGGTGGTCGTCGGAAAAGCGGGTTTGGCGCCGCCATGAGGAGGACTTAGGGTTAGGTTTTTTCTTTGTTTTAAGTGTTTGGGCTAATTCGATTTGGGCCTCTGAATTGGGTTTGGATTGGGTCTTGGGTTTAGGTTAGTGGGCTACATTTCGAGTTTTGTAATGGGTTTTGTAATTAGTTTGTTGGGTTAGTAAAATGGGTTTTTAATTTGGGTTTTATTTCTTTGTTGGGCCCGGGCAATAATTGGGTTCTCTGGTGCCCCTCTTTGCTCATTATTGTGTAACGAGAATGGAGCAAAGACTTTCAAAGGACCAATTTTGCCCGGCCTTGTTGAGTCTTGACTTCTTAGGTGCTCTTCCACAGATAGCTTCATTCTGTTCACCGCATTTTGTCGCTTGATCCATTCCAACGCTTACTCCAGAGAGATAGGACCTATAGCTTCAATTTGCTCTAGCTGCGACTTGAGGATGAGACTTGTTTATTTTAAATCGCTCCTTTGCAACTTGGGAGATAGATTTACATCTTCAACTGCTCCATTGCAACTTGAGGGGTAAGGTTTGTAATCTTGACTTATTCCACTGCTTGGCCAAGACAATAGGATGATGGCTTAAATCATGTTCCCTCTTGTTTGAGAGGCAGGTTTGCCTTCGATCTGCCCCCTCTACTGGTTAGGGCGACAAGATCTACAAATTTGACCTATTTCACTTCTTTGGTCGGTGGCAATAGAGACGGTGGCTTAAATCATGACCCCTCTTTGTTTTAGGGAGGCGAGATTTGCCTTCGATCTTGCCCCTCTTTCTTTGTTAGAGCGACAAGATCTACAAATTTGACCTATTTCACTCTTTGGTCGGTGGCAATAGGAGCGGTGGCTTAAATCATGACCCCTCTTTGTTTGGGAGGCGAGATTTGCCTTCGATCTTGCCCACTCTTTGGTTAGAGGCGACAAGATCTACAAATTTGACCTATTTCACTTCTTTGGTCGGTGGCAATAGGACGGTGGCTTAAATCATGACCCCTCTCTTTTTTGGGAGGCGAGATTTGCCTTCGATCTTGCCCCACTCTTTGGTTAGGGCGACAAGATCTACAAATTTGACCTATTTCACTGGCTGCTGGTCGGTGGCAATAGGACAGTGGCTTAAATCATGACCCTCTACTTGTTTAGGGAGGCGAGATTTGCCTTCGATCTTGCCCCACTCTTTGGTTAGGGCGACAAGATCTACAAATTTGACCTATTTCACTGGCAGTCGGTGGCAATAGAACGGTGGCTTAAATCATGACCCCTCTTGTTTTTGGGAGGCGAGATTTGCCTTCGATCTTGCCCCACTCTTTGGTTAGAGGCGACAAGATCTACAAATTTGACCTATTTCCTTTCTGAGTCGGTGGCAATAGGGACGGTGGCTTAAATCATGACCCCTCTTTGTTTAGGGAGGCGAGATTTGCCTTCGATCTTGCCCACTCTTGGTTGGGGCGACAAGATCTACAAATTTGACCTATTCCACTTCTTTGGTCGAGTGGCAATAGAACGGTCTTCAACCTATTCCACTTTCTTTGGTCAATGGCAATAGGAAATCTTTTACCTATTAAATTCTTTGGTCGGTGGCAATAGGATAATCTTCAACCCATTCCACCATTGGTCGATGGCAATGGGGCGTTGGCTTAAATCATGTTTCCCTCTTTGTTTAGAGAGACAAGATTTGCCTTCAATCTTGCCCCACTCTTTGTTTAGGGCGACAAGATCTACAATCTTTAACCTATTCCACTTCTTGAGTGGGGGCAATAGGGCGGTGGCTTAAATCATGTTTCCTACTCTTTAGTTTAGAGAGACAGATTTGCCTTCAATCTTGCCCCACTCTTTGTTTAGGGCGACAAGATCTACAATCTTCAACCTATTCCAATCTTTGGTCGGTCGCAATAGGATGATCTTCAACCTATTCCAATGTTTGAGTGGTGGCAATAGGACAATCTTCAACCTATTCCTGCTTTGGTCGGTGGCAATGGACAATCTTCAACCTATTCCATCTTTGGTTAGTGGCAATAGGATGGTCTTCAACCTATTCCATCTTTGGTCGGTGGCAATAGAACAATCTTCAACCTATTCCACTTTGTTGGTTGGTGGCAATAGGATGATCTTCAACCTATTCCATTTCTTTGGTCAATGGCAATAAGACAATCTTCAACCTATTCCACTGGCAGGTCGTTGGCAATGAATGGTCTTTAACCTATTCCACCTTTGGTCGGTGGCAATAGGGTAATCTTGACCTATTCCAATCTTTGGTCGGTGGCAATAGGATGGCGGCTTCACCAATGTTTCTACACCGTCCTGCAGGGGACATATCACATGTAGACTTCGATTTTATATGCTTGTGTTTATGTCAAATGATTAGGATGCTATGATCGAATGAATCTAATGCTCCTAACTAAATGTACTATGGGCGACATTTGCATGAATGCAGAGAATGTCATGAGGGTGGTCTTTTACAATGATTAGGATGCAATGATCCAGAATGAGTCGAATGCTTCTAACTAAGCGTGCTTTGAATGATGATGTATGAAATGATCCCTTTTTTTAATGCTTAGGGTTGTCACTTGCTCGTTGTCCATCGAGTTTTATTGCTTGACGTATTCGCTACTATCTCGCTCTGCTTTGGTACCTTTTTCAAAAAATCAAAGAAACCATCATATTTTGCTCAAATGACTTGCCCTGTAACCGAGGTCCATTCCATGGTACCTATAGGACTTTAAGGCTTACACCATCTTCAAACCCTCTCTGCAATTCGGGGGGTATAGGTCTCTGCGTCATCTTGATCCCATCCCATTGCGACTCAAGGGTATAGAATTTGTGTCATTTTCAATCCATCCTCTTTGCGGTAGAGGGCATAGAATTAAGTAAGCGATTTGATGCTGTTGCACCTTTGCATTCACGGGATCGTGATCGGTGTGCACGCATGATGGATACAAAATCATTCTTCGCGCGAATGATTGCTCATTCATACATCGCCCTTTTCATCGAGATGATCTTTGCTACGTAATACCTCGTCATTTTGTTCAAACAACTGTTTTCAACCAAATTCAAAGAGATAGCCTCGATTCGAATTTTCCTCCATCATTATTCCCGATCCTTTAAACTCGAGGAGTTTTAAGCAATGGTCTGTTTGGGTTAAAATTTTTACTCAAAAGTTTCATAGAGTAATATGCGGAACTCTTTTTGTGAAAGTGTCGTTATTCTATTAATCATTATTTCAATGCAAAATGCACGAAAGAGACCATAACTACGGATAAGAGAGAAGCTAGTTAGGAGCAATGCTCGAAACAAATAGGTAAAGCAAAAATAGCAAATGTAATTAGGAAGGAAATTTATTGTGACATTTTGCAAGGGAAATAAATAACAAAAAATGGGTAAAATAGAAGCTAGGTGCCCAGATATCGCGACTGAGCTTGCTTCCAAACTTCTTGAGGACCATTTTAGGCTCAATATGTGTTTAGGGGATCAGGAGTACTTTGTCGATGCTTGAGACGCAACATACTTCTTCATTGTTAACCCAAGCGTGGCAAGACTACAGTATGCCTTACTTTCGGTCAAAATTTGAAATTTTGCCCTTCTCGGGTTTTCAACCCAAATCCTTTGGTCTCAAGGCGCCCTTGCGGGTTTTCATCTTGGCCTCTCCTTTTCTTCTTTTCCTTTCCTTTTTGTGTGTTTTTCTTTTCTCTTTTTTTTTTTTTTTTTGCAAACTGAACTCATAGGATTAGGCAAGTCCTTATCATCCATCTTGATTAGTGTCTATGTTTTCCAAGCCCGGGCCTTCTTTCTTGCATAGGGCACTTACTTTTCCTCTGAGTCCTTTTGGATATGAAGAATCCTTCTTAATGCAGTCTTTTGAGCGGACCTTTTTTTGTCGTAAGCCCGGTGAGGATCTTAGCCAACATAGAAAGTAAATGGTAACTTCTCGATGCCAACTTTTACAAATATCGGTTGTCCTCGAAAGAATTTGGATGGTTTTTGGCTCTCTTGCTTTGCCTTGATGTAGTGTCGACCCTTGAGCAGGACTATAAATTCGTGTTATCACGTTCCTTTTAGGTATCCTTTATCACCACTCTCTTTTCTTTTCTTTTCCCCTTTTTTTGTTTTTTTGAATTTGAATTTGAAGTTGAAGTCGGCATTCTTGCGATTTTGTAATTTTGACATGTGAAGCGACCTTTACCTCAAGGTAAGGTAATCAAAGGCTATGAATATGAATCGATGTTGGTTCAAAGATTATGAGGAGACTAGCTTGATAGCGTCCATGCCTCACATATAGGAATCCACGTTTGATGGCCCCAACATGTCTGGGCCGTGATCCTGCGATAATGTCTTGCCTTATTCTTGCGGTGAGCTAAGTTTCCATCTTCATCTCCCTCGTTGGCTCGCGATGTCGGTGACATTTATAAGGTAGGATCTGCCATTTTTAATCAAGTTGGAAATAAGTTGCAATCTCTATCATCTTCTAAGTCCTTAGATTCTTACGGACACATATCTCACTAGAAAGGGAGTCCGTAATGTGAGCGTTGCTCATGTCATTGATATCACGGGACCCATTGTCGGTATGAAAGTAATTTCAGAGAATAAATGATTCCAAGAATGGTTATTTATGAATGAAGAATAAAAGAACACTCAGTAGAATTTAAAGCATGAAAAGAACAACAACAAAAATATTGGTTCAAAAAGATGCATTTCTTTGAAATAGTAATTTTTAACACGAGCCTATTTCACAAAAAGAGTTCTCATTGCTTCTAGGCTTAACTTAAACCAAGTATATTTTGTACATTACTCCGGTAAGCTTCTAAATACTACAGAATTTCTTCCATGATCTCATTGCTCAAAATGCCCCAGTGTTTATGCTTACGCTTTGGTGTGTCGCCTATCTCCACAACACCTATTTTGATGAATTTTCCACCAACTTCTTAAAAGTCATGCAATTTTCTATTGAGTGTCTGTAATCCCCATGATGATACTCACACAGGACATTTAGGTTATACCATTTTGGGTATGGAGGTTGCAGTGGTTTTATATAAAAAGGAGCTACAACATGCATATCAAATAAGTTACGGTATAACTCCATATACGTCATGGGAATAGGAGTGAGCCGAGGTTTTTCGAATACGCTCTTTGGATTGGGTTTTTGCTTTGGGGGACCAGTGGTGTAACTACCTTCTTTGGTACAGTTTCTTTGTGTAAACGGCTTGAATAACCCTTAGTATACCCACTCGTGCTAGCCACATCCTTGTCCTTCCTCTTGGGCTTTTGAAGCCCTTCTCCTTTTTTTTTTGCCTCTGGTAGACCAAAAACAACACGATTGACTTGCTCATTACGGGGCCCATCGGAGAGTCCAGCGGACAAAGTATCGGTCCTATATTGAGATCCAATAATGGCGGTACCACGAGTCTGCGCGTCTGGTTGAGTTGGGAAATTCATTGGGGAATAAACGATGTCTTCATCATTATCCACATTGTCGATCCGCTAGGTCACTTCTTTTTCAAGTCCTCCGGCTAGTGGCGAGTTAGTTGGCCCATCATGTTCTTTTGGAAGTCTAGCATTTGCTCTCGCATTTCTTGTTGAATTTGGGTCAATTGCTCTTGCATCTGTATTTGCCTTTGCTCAATCCTCACCAACCTTTGTTCCATGTTTTCCAGGTTAAGCTGAAACATTTTACCTAATTAGGGTCCTTTTGTAAAGGTCTAATACAAATGAATACAATGTAATGCGAATGCAATGTAGTGCGAATGCATGAATGCAAAGAGGTATCGATTACGATCAACTTCATTTTAGGAAACTTTATTAGAAAACAAGTTCTTTTACATAAAGCGGACTACTATATGCTTTAGTCCTAAGTCCTAAAGGTTTTGGTTTCCCAAGCGGTGGATCTAGCTCTTGACTATGGTTAAATTCGCGGCCGTATTTTTATGCTTAACATATTCACACCAGAATGCCAAAATCTATAGATGACCAGCTACTTTTGAATCGCACTATTGCTTCCCTCACGAGGTAATCTCGACTCTTTAAATTGTTGATCATAAGAATGATGAAGGTCTTCTACTCCTCTCTTGTTTGAGAAGCTCGATCCGATTCACAATTGTGTAATCTTTGGTTCTAACTTTTCGATCCCACCTTTCATTTCCTTAATCTTGTTCAGGCTTAACTTCAACTCGATTGCAGAGTTATAGCTTCGATGGTAGTGAAGAGGCTGTCTAAGCTTAGCATCAATTCTTCAGAAAAGTATTGATCATTCACTCTAGCTAGCGCCATACCCCGAGGATTCTTCCGCTTCCAAGGCTCATAAAGATCGAGTTTTTCTAGACAAAGAAGAAACTGCGGAGCTCGAGACATTTTAGATCGTATCCGTTCGATAGCTTTTCCAATTCTAACCACAGGTGAAAGTCGTCTATTCTGGTTTGTCTCTTTTGGATCTATCTAATCGGGTCAATACAAATTCCTTTCATTTCTTCACACTAACCCAATCCCTTGCAATGTTGTTTGCATCACCACGATGAGCCTAGAAGTTAACAACACCTATCCTTCAATCCTAGATGGTTACCAATTTCAACGCCCATTCTTGGAAAGAAATTTCCATCATTGCCCCCAATGAGAGCACGACCTTCAACTTGGGTGAAATTAGTCTTTGAAAAGAAACACCATAAGAACACGACATTGGCTTGGCACTATGGTTTTGCTCCCTGTGAAGCATAGAATAAAGCTTTCGTTCTTTCACGAGACTTCTGTCTTAACCCAAGAAGCTCTCTAGTTAGCGCTTTGTCAATTGCAAATACATCAAGGAATGGAGCTCCAAAGGAATATATGTAGGTTGTTTGGCTCTCCAACATTTAAGCATGGCAAGCCTTACAGAGAAAGCGTGACCGTATGTTGCGATGGTCGACAAAATGATTATAGAACGAGTAATCTCTAGATTCTCGACTTCACCATTAACCTTTTTCACACTTTTCTCCTTTAATGAAAACAACGGATCTTTGCGCGAAGCTGGTCGCTCAATCCGGTGATCTTGTACTCGTGATTGGATGGGTGACTTTTGTCCTCGAGTTCTTAAAGCTTTGCTTAGCTATGGTCGATCCGGGATCCATAGCATTCCGATTGGCGAAGGATCCATAACAGGGCTAGGGCGAATATCAATATTCGAGGAAAGGCCTCTTTGAGTGGCCATGAAATTTGAATGGAAGCCCCCTATTGTCAAGGGCACCTCTTCCAATGTCTATGAGGTTGTTCGATTATCTTGAAAGATTGGCAAACTAGTAGGCATCCTGTTTAGCGACATGCTATCTTAAAACGACATCTATCACCCTCAATGCTTCTTGAGAGATTTGATTCTGTCCGCGCCAAGCATTTTGAGTTGCTCGCATGGGTGTCTATGCAACAAAGTTGATTTGTGCCGATAAAGCGTTTAACTCTCTTTCTGTCTTGCCCATTTGAGTCATCATGGACATCGGTCTTGCATTACCGTTGTTTACATTAGATGTAACATCCTCAAATACAACTATAAATTCATGCTTGTTATTTGGAGGAGTACCAATAGTAAATAAACTTTTCTCCTTGTCGTAAGCAAAGTCCTTTTCGACCAATTCAATGTCACGGTCTCTTGCCCTCTGCCAATCACTTTCCTTCCAACCCCTTGTCGTCTAAAGGATGACCACGAGATTTTAACACCACATTTCCTTTTGCTCAAATGGATCCATACCCTTCTAAGCGCCTAGGTTCTAACTATCTGACAGCGCATTGTCTTCCATTTTATCAAGGAATCTGTTTTCCATAACCAGACTTTCTAACTCGAGAAAGCGACCGTGAATCGATACCTCTTTAGAAAATGAGATGAATGCACGAAAATAAAATATACAACAGTCGAGATCGCAAAGTAAAACAAGTGAAAATGAACAAACACCTACAGGTGACCACTAAGGTTTGATGTAGTTCTATCTAAGGTGGGCTCTAGGGTTCACTATATGTGGTTTTAGTTCTAGAGTTTGAGGTACTGAACGTGAGATTCCTCGATCCTCACCCATTATAGGCTCATATAGGCCGAGAGTCGGTTCGAGGGAATACATTTCCTATGGTTGCACGGAGATGAAAATCTCACGAAGACATAGAATGCGGATGTATCCGGAGGCGATCCACTATCACGCACGGAGGTGAAAACCTCACGAAGGAATAGTTTCTCACTCCCACTTAAAGGTGCGACCACAACGGTCATGCAATGTCTTGTGCACAAGAAAATAGAAATCATATGCAATGACACAAATGAATGCAACACAAGGATAGTAAAAAAAAAATTTAAATCAAATTTCCAAACTTTCGACAAAGGACAAAAAATAATCAATTTACGGCTGACTCTCTTTTTGGGGTCCCCGATTGGAGTCGCCAAGTTTATCGTAACCATTTTTGAGTTTTGGCAAAAAAGCGGGAGTCGGCGTGGGTTTTGAAAGCGAATAAAAAAAAAAGCAGAGTCGCCACCAATCTTTTTGATGAGGTGTGATCGGGTCACCTTAAAAGTGTTTGTTTTTAATAATCAGATTAATTTATCAAAAACACAATTTTGGTCTCTGAAAATCGAGAAAATGGATTCGGGAGTCGATTCACGTGCGAGGAAGGGTTAGCACCCTCGATCGCCCAAAATTGGTACCTAATTGATTATCTAATGTCTTAATGTCGAAAGTTGAAAACTTAAGAATTCAAAATCGATCCTCTTGTTGTTGAAGAATAAATTTGGATAAATTGGAAGTGTATGCCAAGGGCCGTCTCGTTTAAGGTGAAGTGTTACATCCAATACTTTAGGACACCACATTTCGACCTTTAAAGTTGAACTTGCCTTTTATTCAAAACTTATGGATTTAATTGAAAGGATATTTTGTTATTTAGAATGGACGAGAAAAGGAAACCCAATACTTTAGGGCACGATTTCTCGAGCTTTTAAATACAAAACATTGCCTTAGTTTTAGAAAATATTATCTCGGAATAACAAAACATCACATCCAATGCATTAGGACACGACATCTCGAGTTCACGAGAATAAGCTTTTAGTTTAAAAATGTATTTGTTTTAAAAGGATATTCGGTTATTTAGATCAAACGAGAAGGATCGAAACCCAATACTTTAGGGCACGACCTCTCGAATTTCTAAATACGGAATATTGCATTTGTGAAAGAAAAAGCCATTTTGTGTCGGTCAAGAAAGTTGATGTAACGCAAGTTTATAAAAATGAAAAGAAATGAATCATGATATTAACAAGCATAACGAAATGATAATAAGCGAGTAGTACGAAAAAATAAAAGAAATATAACAAATAAGCTATGTAACTTAAAAGGAAATAATAGGTAAAAGTAATAAAAGAGATAAAAATGAAAATAAATAAGAATAATAATAAAGGAAACTTAATAGTAAATCGATAAATAAATAAGTAATATATAAAATAGTAAAGTAATAATAATAGAAATAACAATGAAAGTAAAAAGGTATTAATAAGGATAATAATAAAAAGCAAATATGTTAATAATATAATAGTCACGATAATAATAATAGTAATAATAATAATCAAAATAATTAAAATAATAATAATGATGATAATAATAATAAATAGTAATAATAACTAATATATAAGTATATGTAAAAATGATGATGTAATATTAGAAATAACAATAATAATGAAAATAAAACAATAGTATTGATAATAAAATGAAAAAAATAAAATAATGGTAATAATAATAAAACAAGAGTAGTAATACTAATAATAATAGTAAATGCAATGATAACAAAAACAAGAATAAACATGGTTAATAATAAAATAGCTAAGAAATGTTAAGAATAATGTTTAAAATGATTATTAAATACAATATAATAATAATGGTATGCGAAACTAAGATTTAAATCAGCGATAATAAATATAATAATAACATAAGTATATAATAGCTAAATAATATTAAAGGTAACTAATTTAATCTTTGAAATAGTCAAAATAATTAAAAAGGACTAAAATCGAATTGAAAACGAGTTTTTTGGGAAAATCAAAATAAAATAAAAAGGAAAGGACCTATTTGGAGTGCGCTTGGATTACATGGGGATGAAGGGACAATTTTCCCAGACAAATTAAATGTCTGCGCTTGAGGGAAGACCAAATCGCGAAACCATACAAAATTTCGGGGCCAATGTGCGAATCTCAAAACTTGATTTAAAAAACTAAAAATGCGGAAGGGCTAACAGATGCAATTAGCCCTTCCTTTCAAAACGCGCGGACCCTCCGATCGGGTCGGGTTGTGTAGCGACCTTGTGACCAGACGACGTCGTTTTTGGCCCTAGGGCTGAGTGAAACGGTGTCGTTTCACCGGTCCTATTTAAGGTCGATTTTAAACAAAAAAATCATTTCTTCTATTTCTTTAAAAAAAAAAAGAGATTTCTCTCTGTTTTCTCTGCGAGTGGGGTTCTCTCGGTGAGTGGGCGCGCTCATCCGTCGTCGTCGCCAGTCGCTCCTGCCACATGCGCGGTGGCGAGAAAAATAAAATTTTTAGTTTTTTTTTCTTTTTTTTTTTTTAAAAACAATATATGTATATGTGTATGTCGAAAAGAAAAAGGAAGAGAAAAAAAAAACTTGAAAATATCAAGGAAAAAAGGAATCACCTTTGGTCTTTATTCGACTTTTAGTGATTTTTAGTGTTTAATCACTTGCTATTTTCTCGATTCTTTTTGTTTGTGTTTGAAAATGTTGCTTCTTGTATTGATAAAAAAAGGCCAGACCCCTTTACAATGGATTTTAGATCGGCTTTTATAGCCGATTTTTACAATCGATTTCCCCTTTTTATTATTTCTATCATTTCATTTAATATCTGCAGGGCAAGTGGCGGTGGCCGGTGGTGCGAAAGCAGTGGAGGAGCGGTGGGCTCTTTGGCGAGAAGCGTGGAGCGGTGGTCGTCGGAAAGCGGGTTTGGCGCCATAAGGAGGACTTAGGGTTAGGTTTTTTCTTTGTTTTAAGTGTTTGGGCTAATTCGATTTGGGCCTCTGAATTGGGTTTACGGATTGGGTCTTGGGTTTAGGTTAGTGGGCTACATTTGGAGTTTTGTAATGGGTTTTGTAATTGGTGTTGGGTTAGTAAAATGGGTTTTTAATTTGGGTTTTATTTCTTTGTTGGGCCCGGCAATAATTGGGTTCTACAAAGGAATAGTGGATTCTGGCATATCAAATGTTCCCCAGCCATACATTCAACCTCCCACAGAGCGAATTAATAAGAAAAATGCAAGCGTATGTAAGATACCACCGATCGATTTGTCGAAGCTCGATGGCCCCGAGCATGACGAAGTGGCCAACCAAATTGTTAGAGCTGCTGAGACTCTTGGATTCTTCCAAGTAACCAACCATGGAGTTCCGGTAGAAGTACTTGAGTCCCTTAAGCAAACCGCACATAACTTCTTCGCATTGCCCCCAGAAAGAAAGGTTGTTTATCGGAAACAGGTGAGTCCATCCCCATTAGTGAAGTATGGGACGAGTTTTGTACCTGAGAAGGAGAAAGCATTGGAATGGAAAGACTATATTAGCATGGCTTACACCAATGATGATGAAGCTCTTCAACAGTGGCCTGTAGAGTGCAGGTAATGAACTATATATGTCCTGCACTCTCTTTTCTTTCTTTTTTTTTCCTTGGCATTTTGAAGCCTAATTAACAGAACTTGATGTAAATATCAATATTCTCTTTGTAGGGACGTTGCTCTTCAATATTTGAAGACATCACATGAGATGGTGAGGAAATTGCTTGAAGCTTTGCTGGGAAATCTAGGAGTGGAGCTAGATGACTCCAAGATTGATGCATTCATTGGAAAGAAATGGTTATTATGAACTTTTATCCAACGTGTCCTAATCCTGAACTTACAGTCGGTGTAGGTCGTCATTCTGATATGAGTACCTTTACAATCTTATTACAAAATGGGATAGGTGGTTTGTATGTAAAAGTTCCCGAAGACGTAGACATGGAAAAGAAGGGTGAGTGGGTAGAAATTCCTCCTATTCCCGGTGCCCTAGTCATCAATATCGGTGATATGTTACAGGTTCGAATCAATATTTATTTTTAGGTTTCATTCATATTTATGGAAAATTTTAATAAATTTGTACATGCTAGTCTAATACTTAATTTCTTTTTCTAAATTTCTTCAGATATGGAGTAATGGTAGGTACAAAAGTGTAGAATATAGAGTACGCACCACAAGTACAAAATCTCGAGTGTCAATACCAATATTTACCTGTCCACAATCAATACAAAAGATTGTACCATTGCCTCAAGTTGTGAAGAAATATGGAATAGCTCGCTATAGAGAATTTATATTTTCAAATTACATGAATAGTTTTTTTGGAAACGCACATGATGACAAAAAATCTCTTGAGTTTGCAAAAATCAACTCCGCTTGAAGTTGAAGATTACATGTATAACTTTTTTTACACGTGGACAAATGTTTTATTTCACAATAAATTAGAAGATTATTATCTTTCACTATGATCTCCCTCATCTCCTTTTCCTTTAATCAAATTTAATTACATTCATTATACTTAATTAATAATTTCAACGTATTCATAACAGTTTCTATATTTTCAATATAATCCTTTATTGATCTTTATAACTGACGCAAGGTTAAACTTTTTTCATCCACATTTTCTTGTGAAGTCTGCGTGTTGTTTGTCTTGTGGGAAATTTGCATGCAATATCTGTATTTTACTCTCATCTCAAATCATTAAAGAGCTTATAACAAGGAGGTCTAATGTGACCAACATTACCCTTTTGGCAATCCCATGGAGTGACCTCTTCTTCCTCCATATTGTTCTTGCTTCTGATTTTATCTGGTGGCAGTGTGCATGAACACATGAGTCAACACATGAAAAAGCACATAACCCTTTCATTTGAGATTATTGAGCCACCTATAGCACTGTGATATGCTATGGCCTACTATACCATAAAAAAACAAGTAGGCTTTCGAAAATTCTTTTATTTATTTCAGAGTCACAAAATTTTTGTCAGCTTTAACAAGAACAATAGGGGTAAATGTTTTCTGAGCATTGCCAACATAGGCTTTTTAGAGGCTTTAACAAAAACCAACCTGACGAAAAGTTTGTCCACGGACCCAAAGTGTTAAGGATTGTTTTTATGTTTGTTGAAATTTATAATTCGCAATGAGCTATTAATTAAATTCTTAAAAGAACAAGACATTAAGGTTGCTTTGGTCTATGTCACTGAACATTTTCTTTATGGGTAAATTACAAACATGATCACTTTAAAATAGGGTTTGTTTTATTTTAGTCATTTAAATTTTTTTTTATTTATTCACTATAATTAAGATAATTGTTCGAATTAGTCACTGGTGTTAAAATTTTTATTAATCTATTAATGAATTGCTGACGTGACATATTAGCCAAATGGATGATTGACGCGTGACATTTCTTTTTTACTTTTGACTAAAGCTAGGGATCTTTCTACAATTAGTCCAAAACACTTTTTTGGTTTATGTACAACATGAGAATTTATTTATTTTTAATCTCTTTACTTTTCTTCTTCTTTCTGAAACGTCCTATGCTTCTAATAGGTACCTTAGGTAAGGCCTTGTAATTATGTTAAGTGAGGTATTTGGAGGAGAGTAGTGTGTACAATTGGAGTTAGTATTGGGGCTACAATTACTTCTTTATGTAAGGGTAAATTGAGCTTAAGCTAATAGGTGATCTAAACAATTGGTGAATAAAATCATTTTTTTGAGTGAGGCTTTGCAGATGTAGGATTAGAGAATCCAAATTGTGTTAACAAATATCGTGTGTCGATTCTCTCTTTTCTTATCTCTTTGACTCACTTGCGTTTTAGATTGATTGTCCAAACTCTCTAATTTTACGCAAATTTTGTTCTAACAGCAGTTAGAACAAAATTAATTTTCAAACAGTACATTAACTGCTTTTCAATTCCACCAATAATTAGATCATCATAGGTGGAACAAAGTTCAAACTGAGGTTTTTTCAATTGGTATTAGAGCAGGCTTCAAAAGTTATTTGAAGACGATTCGATGTTCGGTTTGTGTTAATAAAGTTGATCGATGCTTCGTAGGCTTGGGCAAAAATGCAATTCTACAATTAATGGTTTGTCAGTAGATCTTGGCGGCACACCATATTGAAAATTATGTGTTGTATGATGTGATAAATTTATGAAAACAATTTGAAAGATAAGATGAGGGTGAAGAAAGCAACAGAAAGGAAGCCTAGTGTTGAATCAAGTCTAATGGAAAATTCAGATTAGGAGTCTTTCATAGTCAATGTTATAAGGCTAAGGAAAAGTGGTAGCAATTGTATCGAATTAATATGAGTAATATTGATAGTTGCGGGTTTATGCTTTGCCAAAGGAGTCGACAAGGTGTAGCAAATGGTAGATGTTGTTTGGTTGTTTACCTAGCCATCTCTTTATGCAACTTGATGTTGTTTTTGTTAGATATTATGATTTATTTTCAGCTTATTTCTAATCCTCTATATCCCTTGAAATTATTCTGGAGAATGTGTGTATGTTTGGTCAGATGGCAAATCTATTATATGTTAATTGTCGTCAAGCATAATATTATGTGGTCTTAATTTGATATTCCCTTTACTGAAATCTAATTTATTCTCATACTGATTTAAATATATTTTAAACATTTATGCTTAAAAGAAGGTTCGGTAAACAATCTCAACTTTTTGTTGTTTAAGGAAATTAATAGTGAAATTTTGTATTTAGTAATTATGGAATTGTTTGAGGATCGCCTATAGAGGCGACACCAGTAGAACAGGTCGAGTTCTTGGCCTTCAAAATGAATTTTTTTTATTTAATCATTTTAGAAATAATAAAATTATAAGTTAATTTATTGTAGAATCCTTTTAAAAATAATGAAATTATAAATTAATACATTGTAAAATTACATTTTAATCTCTGATCGATCTATAAAATTTCTAACTTCGCTTTGAAACTTTAATATTAGAATTTCATTAGAAATGGTAAATTTAGAAAAGTGATGCGTTGAATACATAAATTTCACAGATATATATTAGTTGAATTAATCCAAAAATTCTTAGATGATTGAATTGAAGTTTAAAATATGTAGCACTGAACTTTCAAGACAAGCATGATGTAAGAAGATATAATTCAACAAAATTCAACAAGACTTTTTACTGACCCACGTTGTTCCCTTTTTTCCATCTTGAGGAACCTGTACATTCATGGTTCAAGACGAAAAATAATTTCAACATGAAATGTTCATCGTGATAATTATGGTGTTGCTGAAGAATGCCAATATTGTAATTGCAATTTATAAATTTGAAAAAGCTTTCCAAAGCCAAAATAGAACCAAGTTTCTAAAGGGAAAATTCTCAGTAATTATACAACGAAGAGCATTTTCACAATAACTCATCCACTAAAAGAATCAGGGAAGCCATTGTATTTTATGGTAGATTCGGTTCTTCTACTAAAAAAATGAGTAATTAATCTTTACATATTTCGAAACATGCTAATTAGTCTCTTTGTTAAACTTTTCTATTAAATTATAAAATATTAAAAATTATTTTTTATGGGTAAACTATAAAAATGGTCATCCAATTATGCCTTTCATTCTATTTTGGTCATCTAATTATTAATTTTTTCAATTTAGTCACTAATTTTTTTAAAATAAAATATTTTAGTTATTCTGAGCTTATGTGGGCCTTTTTTTATTGGTCTAGTAACAAAATTAACCCTCTAATATGTACACATTCTATCAATTTGATCATAAATATAAAAAAAATCAACAAATTTAGCACTCAATATTTACAAAATTTTTCATTTTAGTTTTAATTCTAAAAGCTCAATAAATTTGACCATCAATATTTACAAAATCTATCATTTTAGTCCTGACACTAAAAAATAAAAAAAATATAAAATAAATCATTTTCAGCACTTTATAACCCATCGGCTAACTCATGTGAGATATTAAAATAAGAAAAAAAAAGTACCCCCTTTCAAGTCATTTACAACAATTTCTTTTACTATAATTTAGGGTTCATATTGGACCAAACCAATTGATTTGGAACCTATTTGGAATAATTGGTTGCATTACTATCCAAACAGATAACATTTTTAATGCTTTTATTTTTTTTTTTGGATCTATTTTTTTGTGTTTTATCCCCATTTTTTAGAGTTCTATTAATTAATTGATGCGTTAAATACATAAATAATTAATTAATTGCTAACATGACATACATGTATATTGCCATGTGGATGTCACGTCAACAAAGTTAAAGAGATGTTAATTTTTCCATCTATTTTGAGGTGATTTGACAAACAATGCAAGTTCATGAGCTAAAAAAGACAGAAAAATTAAATGGAGGGCTAAAATGATTTTTGTGTAAAATTGGAGAGGCAAATAACTTATTATACTTTTCTTTTTCTTTTTGCCAGTAAGGGTATTAGCAGGTTCAATATTATTAATTTCCTTTTCAATTTCCGTATACTTCTAATATTGAGGTTTGAACTGAGTTGAATGAAATTGTATACTTTTTAAGTGCTTCTGTGTAGGCTCAAAAGTTAGGTTTTAACCACTTTTCTAAGCGCACAAAGACTTAAATGACAAAAATTGAAGTTTGAACTAAGCAAAATATATGGACACAGTTAGCACTTAGTAGGCAAATGCTGAAATTATTAGCCATGTGGTACTTTTAAAACACAAATTTCAGCATCCTAATCATTCATCTTATTTAAAAATATTGTCTCTTTTAATAAAGTAAACTATTATGCATCTATCTTATTGTAAGTGGTTACATAAGTAATTACACATCAAAACGGTATATAGTATCGCGTTGACATACTAAGGATAATTAAATTTGTGCGAATTCAAGGGATTTCTTACCGTCATGAACATTTCCAAAGAAATTTCTCATATAATCCCCAAAAATCACCTCTCTATAACAAGCCATTCCATCTTTTTCTACGACTTGTGGAAGGGGTGCAATTTTCTCACTCGGTCTTGGGGATGTAAATATTGGTACCGATACTCTTGATTTTGTACTCGTTGTGTGAACTCTATGTTCTGCGCTTTTGTACTTTCCGTTGCTTAGTATCTAAAACAAGAAAATAAAAAGAAAAATCAATAACCTTGTAATTAAATATAATAATAGAGACTTAGAAGATATGTTTGATTTCAACCTGTAATGCATCACCGATGTTAATGACCAAAGCACCAGGGACCGGAGGGATCTCGACCCACTCTCCTTTCTTTCCAATGTTAGCGATTTCTTCTGCAACTTTAACATATAAACCACCAATTCCATCTTGTAGTAAAATGGTAAGAGTACCCATATCGGAATGACGTCCGACACCAACTGTGAGGTCCGGATCAGGACATGTCGGATAAAAATTCATATTAACCATTTTCATGCCTATGAGTCCATCAATCTTTGTGTCATCTAGTTCAACCCCAAGATTTCCCATCAAAATTTCTAGCAATCTCCTCACCATGGTCATTGATGTCTTCAAGTATTCAAGTGCCACTTCCCTGTATAAACATAATTTGTTGGAAAAATCAAAATTAATGGTAATAGAACTCCTCCATTTGTATATCAAATAATAATTCTATATGAGGCAATTCTCACCTGCACTCTTTAGGCCATTGTTGAAGAGCTTCAGCATCATTGGTATAAATCATGCTAATATAATCCTTCCACTCCAATGCTTTCTCTTTCTCCGGGACAAAGCTAGTCCCATACTTCACCAACGGGCTTGGACTCACTTCCTTCCGATAAAATGCTTTCTTTTCCGATGGTTGACCAAAGAAGTCATGCGCTGCATCCTTAAGCGACTCAAGTAAATCAACCGGCACACCATGGTTGACAAGTTGGAAGAATCCGAGAGTTTCAGCAGCCATAACAATTTCCTTGACCACTTCATCATGGTCGGGTCCATCGAGCCTCGAGAGATCAATCGGTGCTCCTCATGTCTAGTTGCCATTCGCTTGTCAATTCTCTCTTTTGGAGGTTGAACATACGGTTTCGGCACCGTCGATAACCCTAAATCAACCATTCCTTTGACCCCATTTCCATCTCGAACGACGAAGTTAAAAAGAGAGCTACCATCGTCTAAACTTGGGGCCATTTTTTTGTGTGTGTGAATTGAGAAGGTTAATCAATTTTGGTAATGAAAATTGATAGTGCAATGGAAATAACAATAGGAAGGGTCACCATATATATAGTAAGAGAAATGGTTAAAATTTCTCAGGTAATGGGGAAATATAATGGGAAAATGTAGAAAATTAAAAAAGTTAATGCTATTTGAAGAAGTCTTGTATGGATTGAATGGAAAAGCTATGATTTTCCTTAGACTTCGATAGCATTCTTAGTCGGACCCAAGTGGGGCTTAGGCGTGGACCATGACTCTTTCTTAATTATTTTCTTAATGTCATTTTGGGTGGGCAAACTGGCCTAGATTTCATTTAAGAGCTGGGTCAAAAATAATACACTTAATGTCAAATTTCAAATTATATGCATTTATAAATTTAAATTAATTTTTATAAATTTTATATGAATATATATATATATATAAAGCACCTTTGTAATAATATTTAGAAAAATATCCAAACCCACTTAAAATTTGATAAAAAAAAATTCACTTACCTATGGTTTTAAAAATATCTACTTACCCACTTAAAAGTTTGGTGAAAGATACACTAACCCCTAAAATTTATGTATTAAATGAATCTTAAATAAAAGCTCATCATCATCTATCATTAATTTTTATTATATTTATTTTTTATCCATCATCTTTATATTTAAATTTTTTTAATAAATTATAATTAGTATTAAATTAAATTATATTTTAATATTATCATGTGGTAAACTTAACATGTTTTTCATTTAATATATATAAGTATTTTTTAAAAAGTTATAAATACAGTCGTTATTACAATTATAAAAAATACGTCCAAATAATTATAATTAGAATTAATCACTATAAAACATGATTGGATTGATAATCAAAATGTATTCAAATTTATACCAAAATAAATCTATATAAAGTCTGTATATGGCGAGTCATAAATTACAATAAATATAGACTAAGAGTCCACACATAATTTTATATAGAATAATAAATGAACTTAGGGATTTTGAAGTCCTCAGTAACTTTAACATTGCCATTAAGCTAATGCAACATTAATTGTGTTGAGAAGGAGGTTAACAGTTAGTTAGTTTAGTCTGTTATTAATTAGTTAGCAAGGAATCTATAAGTTTGTAAGGTGTGAATTAGTTTCATAGACTGATAATGTAACTGGGTGCTTTACATCAATACACCTTTTTGAACGGTTTTCAACATGGTATCAGAGCTCCGGTGATAGTTGTTCTTCCGGCAATCCGTGATCGTCGTTTTCTCGGTCATTCACAGTTACTCAAGAACTGTTTCCAGATACTTCAGTCTATTACGTTTTGTAAGATTGGCCTTGGTATGTTTTTGGGTTGGAAAATTGATTTAGCCATTCTTGGTTGGGTTTTATAAGCCCAAATACGGTATTGGGTAGAACTTTGTTGCTTCTCTAAGGCTCATTTCGTTTTTTTTTTGGCATCCTGCTTATCGGGTTATTCTTCTCAACGCCAGAAATTCTGAAAATGGTGACTCCCTCTGAGTCTATCATTGATTTTAATCACCCTCTTTACCTGCATCCTTTCGATACTCCAGGTACCCTTCTAGTGTCGCATCAATTGCTCGGAGCCGAGAATTACAATGTGTGGATCCGCACCATGAAGATCGCATTTTTAGCCAAAAATAAATTGGGGTTTGTCGACAGGACTTGCACTAAAGATTCGATAACTGATGAGTTGGGCTATCAGTGGGAGCAGTGTAATGCCATTGTTCTGTCATGGATCTTGAATACCGTTAGCAAGGAGCTCTCGGCAGGAATTATTTTTGCGTCTAGTGCATCAGCGGTGTGGAGTGATCTTGGTGAAAGATTCTACAAAATTGATGGTTCTCGAATCTTTTTTTTTTGCATCGGAAATTTCCTCACATTTGCAAGGTACTACCTCTGTCTCTGTATTTTACCAAGTTAAATGCGTTATGGGACGAATATGATATCCTCATGCCTTCTCCTTCATACGGATGTGCTCAATCCAGACAAAATGTTGAGCGTATTCAACAGCAGCGATTATTCCAATTTCTAATGGGATTGAATGAAACGTATAATGCAGTACGTAGTCAAATTTTGTTAATGAGTCCATTACCGTCTGTTAATCATGCATATTCAATGCTTATGCAAGAGGAGTCCCAACGGCAACATAGCTCTAGTAGTGTTGGGTCTGATCCTATTTCTTTTGCAACACCCCTTACCCGTATTCGACGCCGGAACAGGGTACGAGGCATTACCGAAGAGTACGGAACACTTACAGATGATTTAAACCATTTATCGCTCAAATATCAAAATTGATTATAAAAGTTCCTTTAACGGACCCTTGAAATCCAAATCATGCATTGGGATTGGGTCGGGACTAAATCAGAATCGTATGAAATTTTTCCGCAAAACCCCTAAGTTTATCTCATTTACAATGGTCCCACGCTCGTGTGGCTCACATGGCCGTGCCTGCAGGGCGTATAACTCTCGACTTGCATCTATGAAGGAAATTGGGTCACACGGCCTTAGTACACGCCCGTGTTGCTAGGCCGTGTGGTAAAGTTAATTTTCACAAATTAGGCTATTTTCTAAGCCATATTTCTCTCTCATTTGATCCTTATTCTTCCCCACATTTAATACATACAAAAACCAATTTAAGATATTCAACTGAGCCTTATACTTAATACCACTTGTTAGTCGTACACTTCATATAAATAACAAGAAACGTATATGGGTTCAATTCTCATTAAATTTCTCTTGTACTTATACTTTTTCACACTATGTATTCATATAACATATAACAATCACACCTCTGTATTTCATATACATTTTTATAACAAATTGTCTTGGTTTCAAACTACTTCATATTTGAGTTTTACTTATCAAATCATTTGAAACATCATCTTTACACATATAGTGCACTTGAGATGCACAATTCTATAATTATGAATGAACACATTTATCAAACATATTCCATGTTTTTATATATTATAGTCTCATATTTCCATGTATCAATTACCATCATTTCCTTGTATTTTGAAAAATACATGTAACAATTCATAAACATGCAATTCACTAACTCTTCCTGCCAATCACAATTTAAATTGACAAATCACTTATTGAGCCTAATGTCAATGTTCACTAAAATCTATTAGGATGTACATATCCACCAATAAATTCCATGTACAGGTATCATCACCTCATATTTTCACATACATTTACTTTCCACATTATGAACTCAAATAACATATACAAGACATACCAATGTATTCCAAGTACGTTTTTATAATATTTCATTTCAAATTTAGATTATGTCATATTAGAACTCTTCTCATTAACTCATTTGGAATACCAATTCATACGGATAATACACTCAAGGGTGTACAAATATATAATCACAAATGAACTCATTCATCAACCAAGTTCAATGTTCATGTCTCATCAACTCATACTTCCTTATATCACATAATTCTATGTAACACTTACCAAGCTTTGTCAAATTAGTGAACTTCTTATGGAATTGGTGCCACTGCACCTATATGCACCAATTTCACCGATAATCACCGATGCCATAACATAGCTATGGTCTTTTCACTAGAATGCCATAGCTCAGCCATGGTCTTACATCTTCACTATCATTATGCCATGGTGAAACCATGGACTTATCCGTCAATTCATCACTTTTCACTAGAATGCCATAGCCCAACTATGGTCTTACATCTTAAACACGTATCACAATCGATGCCATATCCTAGATATGGTCTTACACCAAATCACTTGTCACTTGTAGCCGGCTACCATTATCCATCGATCGGTAGCCGGAGCTACCACTTTTCACCGATCGGATAGCGGAGCTACCACTTTTCACTTGATCGGTGTGCCAAGCTACCACTTTTCATTTAATCGTGTGCCGAAGCTACCACTTATCACTTTCATTTGTCCTGATCGGATAAGTGTAGCTGAAGCTATCACTTATCACTTTCACTTGTCATTGATCGATAAGTGTAGCTAAAGCTATCACTTATCACTTGTTGCCATAGTTCAACTATGGTCTTTTCCACAATTCATCTTGTCAACGAATCAAGTGCTCAATTTGATCATTTATTCAATTTTCATGCTTTTACATTATTCACGATTTTATCATCAATACATATGAAATAACACATCATGAAGTTCATAAAATTAACAAATGATCACTAAAATTTAGCCATATAAACTCACAAGTTCAATTTTTGTATTATAACGATAATCATAGTTTCATAATAAATATTCCAAATAAAACATTATATCATTTCTAATTCAACATTTATCAATTATAATCGAGCATGTAATCAATTTATACACAAGTCGTTCATATATTATTTTTCCTCCTCCTCCTCTCCATCCACATCCTTAATATAAACAACACACTTGTAAGTAACATTATTTATAATTTTCACTATTTACTTATGTGAATATTCAAGTTGTCCATCTGTGTCATAGTCACTAAATTATTTTTATCTTGAGCTACAAAACTCCAAATTAATATCCGTTAATTTTATTTGAAACTAGACTCACATGTATTCTTACTATAATTTTTCCAGAATTTTTGGTGTGGCCAATTAGTACAGTTTATTAGTTAAGTTCTCCTCTGTTACACAGTCCGACAGCTCTGACCTCTCTTCACTAAAAATCAATTATCTCATAGTACAATTTTCATATAGTGTTTCCGATTATTTATAATGAAAATATGCTCACTAAGGAATACAAAAATATAAATTATAACTCATAATTTTTTTGTACAATTTTTAGTGAATTTCTAAATTAAGAACAGGGGATCACGAAGTTATTCTAAACCAGTCTTACAAAAATTTAAATATCTCAATATGTAGACTTCATTTGCTTGTTCTGTTTCTTTTATATGAAAATAGACTCAACAAGCTTTAATTCTATATCTCATTAAACTTCTAGTTCAATTTATACTATTTTTGGTGATTTTTCAAAGTTAGACAACTGCTGCTGTCCAAAACTGCTTTAGTGTAACATGTTGATTTCTATTTTGTCCCAAATTCCACAATTCATACAATTCAGTCCTTGCTCAATTCACCCCTCAATTGAGCTAATTTTTCTCATTTAATACTTTTATCTATCATTTTAAACTACTTCATAACCTTTGAAAATCAGAATTTTATCACTAGGCCTTAATTTCAACTCTTTCACAATTAAGTCCTAAACCAATTTCCATCAATTTCACTTGATAAAATCATCATATAACAAAATTAAAGCTTCAATTAAATATTTATTCATCATATTCTTCCAGCAATAATCCACATCAACTTTAAAAATTTGCCATAGAATAAAAAACTAATGAATTAATAAGTTGGACCCAATTGTAAAAGTCCAAAAACATAGAAATTTCAAGGAGAAAGCAAGAATTAAACTTACATGAAGCTTGAGTATGAAAACCAACTTGAACTCTCTCCATGGCTGTTTTTCAGCTGAAGAAATTGAAGAGAAATGAAGAGAATTCTAGATATTCCAATTTGGTCCCATATTTATTTAACTAATTTTGGCAATTTTTCAATTTTACCCTTATTTCACCCATTTCCTGATTTTTCTCAGCTATTGCCGCCCAAAATATCTCCTTTGGGCTTATTTACACTTTAGGTCCTTCCTCATTTAACAATTAAGCTATTTAATCCTTCTAGCAACTTTTATACCTTTTTCAATTTAGTCCTTTTATTTAATTAACCACCCAAACGTCAAAATTTTCTAACAAAATTTTTATACTACTTTATTGACATTCCGTAAATATTCATAAAAATATTTATGACTCGGTTTATAACACCGAGATCTCGATACCTCTTTTTCTCGATTTCTTGACCAAATAAATCTTTATAAAACACAATTTACTATTTCAAAAATATTTTTAAAGCTACATTTGGCTGGTAAATATTAAATAATACAATCTACGAGTTCATTTTTCAGATTTGATGGTCTCAACCACTATTTCTAATATCACCTAAATTTGGGTTATTACATCTTTTCACTCGGCACATATGGTACAAAAGAAGCGATTTACTGAACTTACATACCATTGCAAAATTAAAGGACACAAAAGAGAAAACTCGCTATCGGATAATTGGTTATCCTGTAGATTTTAAATTCACCAAGAAGAAGGCCAACAATGGTGGATCCAGAGTGAACAATGCCTCTGTTAATGCTCCTAATAATGCCTCTGTTAATGCTCCTACAAATGAAAATGGCATGACTGAGGATGTTGAAATGCCTACTGTTAGACAAGCACATGTGTTCACTGAGGCACAGTATCATCAAATTTTAAGTATGTTAAACAAGGAGCCTACTGTTGAAGCTGTTGCAAACCTGGCAGGTATGGTTGATGCTAGTCACAATTGGATTTTGGATACTGGAGCCACTGACCACATGCTTTCTGATTTCCAATTTTTAGAATCTCCTGTTGCATGTGCATCGAACTCACCTTGTGTTTGACTTCCAAATGGTTCTTCTGTTTCCTTTACTCACGTTGGCACCTGCACCATTCAACCTGGTCTTCAACTCATCAAAGTTCTCTATATTCCAAATTTCCAATATAACCTTCTTTCGGTTTCTAAACTTACTAATGACCTGAATTGTGTTGTCTCATTTTACCCTCATTTTTATCTTATACAGGACCTCTCAAGTGGAAGGATGAGGGGGGTTGGTAGGGCACGAGGTGGACTTTACATCCTAGAGCCGCCTCGATAGCATAGTGTGGTTCCACCTCCATCTATTGCTTCGGTTGCTTCCGTTGAGCCGTCGTTTCTTTGGCATGCCAGACTAGGCCATGCTTCGGTTTTAATGTTGAACAAAGTGCCTAATCTTCCCTGTACGGTTGCAAATCGAGATAGAATCTACCAGTGTCCTATGTGCCCTCTTGCAAAACAACCTCGACTTCCATTTCCAATAAGTACGTCTCGTGTTGACACTGTTTTATCTCGAATTCATATAGATTTGTGTGGGCCTTATTGTGTTTCTACTCATAGTGGCCATAGATATTTTTTAACTCTTGTTGATGATTACTCAAGAATGACTTGGGTATATTTGCTACGGTTTAAAAGTGATGCCCTTGTATGCCTTAAACATTTTTTTACCTTGATAAAGATTCAGTTTTCCACTAGCATTAAAATTGTTCAAAGTGATAATGGCTATGAATTTTTTAAAGCCGAATGCATTGAGTTTTTTACTACATTAGGTGTTATACATCAAAGTTCGTGTGTTCACACTCCTCAGTAAAACGGAGTCGCTAAGCGCAAACATAGACATTTGCTTAACGTTGCTAGGTCACTTAAGTTTCATTCTCATATGCCTAGTAAATTTTGGGGCGAATGCGTGTTAACTGCTTGTTTCTTGATAAATCGACTTCCCACTCCTTTGTTTGGAAAAGTCCTTTTGAAATTTTGTATTGTAAACCTCTAGAACTTTCCCGTTTACGAGTTTTTGACTGTCTCTGTTATGCTACTACTCTCAATTATCATGATAAATTTTCTCCTAAGGCTATTCCGTCTGTATTTATAGGTTATTCACCCATTCAAAAAGGTTACCTGTTGTTCAATCTTAAAACCAAAACCTTTTTTGTCAATCGTGATGTTGTCTTTCATGATACCATATTTCCCTTTGCCTTTCCTACCAACCATTTTTTGTCTTTTCCTATAGCAGCTGCTGACTCTACCTTCCTTCATCTAGAGTATTTGCCTTCCATTTTTATTCCTTCTCCATTATCCGTTGTGTCAGCTCCTTCTTCCACAACCTTACCCACTGAACCCGATTCCACTTATGATGATTCTTTTCCCCCATTACGCCATTCCACACTAGTTGTCAAGACGCTTGTTTGGATGAAAGATTACGTCTGCTCCAACCGGTCTTCTACTTCTCTTACAGCAGGTTCTTATCCAATTTCTTCTGTTTATTCTTCATTACATTTGCCTGTTCACACTCAGCTCTTTGCATCCAATATTTCTACCTTGATTGAACCCCGAACCTATGATGAAGCTATATTGGATCCAAGGCGGGTCGATGCCATGCAACAAGAGATTCGGGTTTTGGAAGCCAATGGTACGTGGGAGGTGGTTTCTTTACTTGCTGGTGTAGTTCTCATTGGGTGCAAATGGGTATATAAGGTGAAGTATAATTCGAATGGCACCGTTGAACGTTTTAAAGCTCGTCTGGTCGGCAAAGGCTACAATCAACAAGCTGGAATTGACTTTCAAGAGACCTTCTCCCCTATCGTTAAACATGTCACTGTCCGAAATTTTGTCGCTCTAGCTGCAATCCACGATTGGCCTCTCTTCCAAATGGACGTCTATAACGCCTTCTTACAAGGGTATTTATGTGAAACAATTTATATGGACATTTCGGATGGTTTTCGCATACAGGGGGAGCGCAAGGTATGTCGTCTGCTCAAATCTTTATATGGTTTGAAGTAAGCTTCGCGACAATGGAATTTAAAACTCACTGAGGCACTGCTGAGGGAGGGTATAAACAAAGCAAATATGATTACTCCTTATTTTCAAAAAGATAAGGTGGTAGTATAGTTGTCTTGCTTGTGTATGTTGATGATCTGCTCATTACAGGAAGTGATATTGACATGATAAATGAGCTAAAAAAGGTCTTGCATCAGAATTTTAAGATGAAATATTTAGGTGCATTAAAATACTTTCTTGGCATAGAAGTGTTGAGGTCAAGTGAAGGGATTGTACTGAATCAACGGAAGTACGCGCTGGAGTTAATAGCTCATATGGGATTGGGAGAAGCAAAACCAGCAAACACGCCTCTTGAACAAAATCAGAAGCTCACTTCAATATAGTATGATGAATCTGTACAAATGAAGACTGATGGAGATGAATTAATTAGTGATGTTACAGTATATCAACGGCTTATGGGCAGATTGCTATACCTGACCAATACACGACCAAACATTATGTTTGCGGTTCAACATTTAAGCTAGTTCATGCATAAACCAAAGAAATCCCACTTGGAGGCTGCTTTTCGAGTGGTTCGATACATTAAAAAAAATCCTGGTCAAGGTATTTTGTTATCTACAAATAGTAAACTGTAGCTTGTTGTTTTTTGTGATTCAGATTGGGCTTCATGTCCCATGTCTAGACAGTCTGTCACTGGGTTTTGTGTCAAATTCAGAGATTCCCTTGTTTCATGGAAATCGAAAAAACAAACTACGCTTTCTGGCCATCACAGAGGTCAATATAGAAGCATGGCGATGCGATGCAAGAGCAGTAGATCTGTGGGATGAATGGTTTGTCGAAAAGAGATTTGTCCTATTCAGCTTGACAAGTCTCTACTTCTTTCAGATAGTCGGGCAGCATTGCAGATTGCAACAAACCTTGTCTTTCATGAACACACCAAGCATATAGAGATTGATTGTCATTTTGTACGGGAAAAAATTGGAGAAGGCTTGATACAAATGCAAAGATGTTGGAACAATCGAACAGATAGTCGATTTGATGACTAAAGCCCTTGGAATCAAGCAGCATGAATATCTAGTGTCCAAGTTGGGGGTTAAGGATTTGTATCACCCCTCAACTTGAGGGGGAGTGTTGAGAAGGAGGTTAACAGTTAGTTAGTTTAGTCTGTTAATTAGTTAGCAGGGAATCTATAAGTTTGTAAGTTGTGAATTAGTTTCATAGACTGATAATGTAACTCGGTGCTTTACATCAATACACCTTTTTGAACGGTTTTTAACAAATTGTTAGTTTATTTTCAAAAAAGTGTTATTAATAATAATTATATTTTTTCTTCTATTTTACTTTTTTTTCTTTTTTCAATAATTTTCTTTATGTAAATATAAATTAAACATTTAAAACTTAATTTTAATTTAGTTAAACATGAATTTTGACATGAATTTTCTTAAATTAATACACGCTCTTTTTTAAATGATAATTAATATTATTATGATGATATTTTATCTTTTTATATTTTTATATAATTTTTAAATAAAATAACTAAAAACTATGTATCCAAAGAATCAACATGTTTAATAAGTTGTATATAAATTCTTTACCATAGATTTTTAAAAGAATATTTTTATTTATTTTCATGGTTTTAATCATCAAAACAGTTTAGAATGTCGAATCGCGTACGCACTAAGAATTAAGTACAAACACGAGAGCACCCATCATGAATTTGCCACCTTATTTTCACATTGAAAAGACTATTTAAAAGTTGTTTAAAAAAATTTATACAAGAAAAGTTGAAAATGGAAGATAAAGTTAAAACACCTTTTTTTTGAAATTAAACCAATCCAATCTGTTTATGCCAACAAATCGTCATGTAAGCGTCATTAACAAGTTAAAATGAAATACACCATACATGTGCCCCACTGAAGAACCAACAAAAGAAAATACAAAAGTTACACAAAATTGACTGAAAATTAATGTCACTTTCAAGTATTTTATTAAAATTAATGAATTATATTAATAACTGTTGTATATAGCGAAAATTTACATTCAACTCTGTAAATTCAAATTTTAAAAATAATATTATTAATAAATAATAATTATAAACTTTGAATATAAACCGTAAAATAAATATTAATTTATGGAGCGAAAGAAAAAGGAGAAAGTACCCTATTGTCAAATTTGTTTTTATTACCGATGGAGTCCAAGAGGTCCGGTCAAGAAGAAATGTGTAAATCAACAAATTTGACAAAAGGGGAAAGAAAGACTAAAAGAATATTTTGGTTATACTTTTTTTTTCAAATTTGTTAAGCCAACTCCACTTAAAGGCTTCAAAAACTTAGTAAACCATGGAATTTATGTTAGTCACCTAAATATTAATATAATATAAATCATCAAATATGGTAAAATTTTCAGACTAGGCATTAGAACAAATTTAGATTTAAGCAATAAGTAGTGGAACTTGAACTAGAATAAATTTAAAAATAATTGCTCAACCAAAGGGGACTCGTTTGCCTTGGGTTGTCACAAGGTCATGTCAAGGTCCACTCATGAGTTACTCTTTAGGAAGGGCTTAAACACACAAGAGCTTGCTAGGCTAAAGGCAAGCACACACTCATCACATTAACCATCATAAAATCATGTCGACGTCCACTTGGAAGCTACTCTGAACACGACTGATAAAATTTTTTGTCACCCTACTATTGACTCTATAAGGGTAGAGTCAAGCCATACCCAATCAGATCCAAGTAAAACATTTCACAGATCTACTACGGTAGGATAGTTGTTTGAAGGACCCCAGGATGGGCCACACCTCATCATCTAAAAGCCACCTAGCCAAATTAGGGATCCTTTGATATTAGGTCATAAAAGGAGTTGCACCATCCAAGCTTTCCTCTTCAAGCAGAGCATCTATAAATTGTTCAAAGTCAGTAATCCTTCGATCTTTAGAACACTACTTACATGATAGAGATTAAATCGTTCTAATACCACTCAGACTCCAAGTTTAGATGTCTTCAATGATGAGTCATTAAAGAAAGCACTCCTAAGGTACAAAGGTGAGGACTCTAATCTAGTGCATATTAAAGGTTGTAATCACTTGTTGTATAAGTTGCTAAGATTGTTTCTTATCTTTCTGGGCAAGGCTTCGTAGACATATCGTGCGTTTTTTTTTTTTTTTCTACATTATTATTTACTCGTGCCTAAAGCAGTTGGCACTAGATTATAGCACTGCTTTTGGCACTACTCAAGTTTGCTTGCAAATATAGAGTTTGTTCTTTCACACCTTACTTAAGACACTGGATTAGATGAATTACTCGACCAATGAGGGTTCTTCCGTAGAAGGGCTTGCTCAACTAAAGGCATGCACACACTTGTCACATAGGCCATCTCAAAGTCATGTTAAGATTCGCTCAAGAGCTGCTCCCTTAAGAGAACTCACCCACACAAGGGATCATTTGACTAAAGGCACGCACACTCTTGCCATGTGGGCCGTCAGAAGGTCAAGTCAAGGGTCCATTTAGGAGTTACTCCCATCATCTTACTTTTATACCCAATCGCATTCAAGTAGAGCACTTCATGACTCTACCATAGTAGGTCGCTTGTTCAGAAAGACTCATGCTTAACCCCTTTTTTATATAAGGCTCCTCCTTTCTCTTAAAAGGATCAAACTCTATTCAATCACCGAAACTATACCCATATATCACCAAACTCTCCAAACCTCCATCTAGTTTCTACTAGCAACTCGTGACACTAAATCGCACACAACTCCACCGAATTTCGTATTAACAAATCCACACATGATAAGGTTTGAGCTTCAAATTGCCACAAGTCAGTAAATATGATATGTAATTAAACATAGAATATCAATTATGTCTGAAGATGTAATGTACTAATGTTATATTTATTATATTCATATTGTGTTTTCTCATCTAAGATGTTAATATTGAATATATACTATGAAGGAAAAGAAAAAGCAGAAAGCTAGAATTAAACTTGTTTTTATTCTCGAATCTCATTGCCAAATGCATAAGAATCAGATAAATTAATCAAAAGAAAATTATACATATTAATACAATGGTGTAAGAGCCAAAATTCGCCCGGGCCCAACTACCAAATAATTTAAACCAAAAAACAAAACAAAAAAATAAAAAAAACCCAATAATGTCCAGTTTCTTTTACAAATACAAACCCGAAGCCCAAATTTTAGCCCAATACTATCCTAAGCCCAAACAGCCCAAATTCTAAAACAAATCAAAAAACAAAAACCCTAGGCAAACCCTTTGCGCGCAAATGTACTGCTCGAGCCTCCATCCCGCCACGTCCGCACGTACGGCCTCCGTACCCTCGCCCACTGCGCGTCACACACCTGCACAAGGAAACAAAACAGCAGCAGAGGCCAGCAAATAATAACAGAAAAGGGGCCAACAAATGAAGAATTAGTTTTTGTTTTTATCATTTGATTTTATTTTTTGGATTTTGGCTATAAAATCTGAAAGGAAAACCATTGTACTGTTCCCTACAAATTTTCACGATACAATATCAATATAAAAGCAAAAAATTCGCAAGGTTCTATTTTTTTTCTTTTATTTACATTTTTTTCTTCTTTGCGAAACTGTGATTGCATATATATAAAGATTTTTATATTTTCAAAACTATATATATATATATAAGTATTAAAATATATATATATAAAAAGGAGAAAAAACTCACTCTCTGGAGGTCCGGCCACCGTGTACGGTGGCCGACGGTGGCGGTCCACGGCGGCGACTAGCCGGCCGGTGATCGGACTTGTGGCCGGAAATCGCCCAGGACGAGAGGGGAGGGAGAGAAATCTGAATTTTTTTTTAGGAAGGCTGAAAATGATTTTTTTAAGGGTTTTTTATTATTATTTATTCTAGGAGCAAAACGGCGTCGTTTTGCTTTAGCAATTTAAATGCCAAAACGGCGCCGTTTCAACGTTGACCCGTGCGCGCGACCCGACCCAACTTCAGGATCCGCGTGTTTTTCCATATTGGTCTTATTGCCAAATCGGTCCTTCCGCTTTTAATTGGTTCTGCAATTAGGTTTTCTTTTATTTTTAATTTTTCCCCTTAAATTTCATTTTAATTTTAATTCGATCCCATATAAAACGCCGCGTTTTGGAGGGAGGGATATTTTCCCTTTAGCCCTCCATGTTATTCAAGGCTCAATAAAATCCTTTCCTTTTATTTATTTTCAGATTTGCCCCAAGTTTTTTATTTTAAGTTTAATTTTGTCCTTTTTTTATTTATATTTTTTTATTTTCTTTTATTATTTTTGCCATTATTGTCATTATTTTATCATTGTTATTATTCTTAATGTTATTATTACTATTGTATTCATTATTATGGTTACTTTTTTATTATTAGTATTGTTATTATTATAGTTATTATTATTACCATTATTGTTTTTATTATTAATATTATTATTATTACTTTTAATATTACTAGTATTATTATTTCTATTTTTTTGTTACAATTATTTTTTATTACTATCACTATCAAATTTATTATTATTTATTGTATTTTTACTATTATTATTATTTTATTATTTTTAAACTATTGTACATGGTATTTTTATTATTTCATTATTATTTTCTTTTGTTTATTTATTTCTTTTCTTTTTTATCTATTATTTCATATAGATTGTTTGGCTCAAGCTTTTATTTTATTTTATTTTTGCCTTTATTATTATTAATTATAGTATTGCCTTCATTTTTATTATGCATATTGGCACTAAAATTCATTTTTTCATTCTACTATGATCGTATTATATTTTATCCGATTTTCAAATAAGAAAATACTGTGTGTTCTAAGATTCGAAAGAAACCGCACTCCCTAACTTACTGGTTTCGATTTTTCTCGCCGAGTCTAAAGAACCGATTATTTTTTAAAACACATAAGTTAAATAAAAACTTATTCTCGGAATTCAAAATGTTGTGTCCTAACTCACCGATGTGACATTTTGTTATCTCGAGATAAGGATTTACAAAAACAAAGGCAATATTCCGTATTCGGGAATTTTGAGAAATAGTGCCCTAACTTACTGGTTTCAATTTCTCATTTAACCCAAATAACCGAATATCCTTCTTAAATTTAAATATATGGGTTTTAAATGGCAAAAGACAAGCTTAGTTTTGAGGATTCAAATGTCGATCCTAACTCACTGGTATGATATTTTATTCTTTCAAATAAGCGGGTCTCGTGTCCGGTTTAATTTATACAAGTTTTCTTTAACAAAAAGGATCGTATTTTAAAATCTTTTCAAATTTTTGACATTAAGACATTAATCAATCAATTCGTATCAATTTTGGGCGCATGAGGGTGCTAATCCTTCCTCAGACGTAACCGACTTCTCGACCTCGCTTTCTCGAATTTCAGAGGCCAAAAGTATCGCTTTAATAAATCAAAATGTTTTAGCGATCAATCTCAAGGTGACCCGATCACACCTCAAAAAAGATTGGTGGCGACTCCATTTTGTTTTTTTAAAATCGACCCGCTTTACACCAATAAAAAAAAATAGTTTCGACAAATGGGATCAATTTTCCATTGACCTTTTTCAATCAAAGTTAGGCCAAAACAAATAGAAAATTAAAAAGAAATGGAATATTTTCCAGTAGCAACTACCAGTTGAGTTTTGAAGATTTTGGTTCTAATGATAGTCAAAGTTCCTTTTGACAAAGGGAACTCCTTTTCTTTTTTCTTTTTTCTTTTTTTACCTGCCATTTTTGTTTGACTTACTTATGCAAACATTATAAAAAAAAAAAAATCTAACAAAATGGATTTTTCAACAAGAAATTCATGACTGATTGAATTAAAAAAAATCGATTTGATCTCATCAAAATATTATATTAATATTTATATATTTTTATAAATAAATTTAAATTTAAATTTTATTATTTAAATAATAGTTCAAGCTATATTGAATAGCTATCAAGATCTCAAATCAAGGCTATATAAATATTAACAACGGATTCAGTAATAACTCACTTGACATAATTATTATTATAGCAATGAAAATGTATAACGTGTATTCAAACATGTTTAAGTATATTTTTTCTTTGATTTAAAAATTAGAAAAGAATTACAAGCAAAGTATAGAAAATATATTTATAGAATTTGAGCAACTTTCGAAAGAAACAATAAATTCCAATTAGAGTTATCCATGGGTCGGGTTGGGTCGGGTCGGGTCGAGCTCTAACAAAATTTTAGGCCCGACTCAAAAAAATGGGCCTAAATTTTTGCCCAAGCCCGACCCGCATGTATTTATTTTTTTACTTTTTATTTTTTTATATAAAAAATTTAAAAATATATATAATACACCAAATACACTAAAAATATTAAAATAAATATTTCTCAATAAATTGAAAATAAATTTAAAAAGTATTTATACTTAAATAAAAGTAAGATAAGTGCAACTTAACAAGCAAATACCTCTTAAATAGTAGCAAAATTAACAATAAAACAAGTGTTATACAATATCCAAACCTTAACAACAAAATAGTAACAACATAATAGTGAAAAAGGTAGTAAAAAAATGGCAAAAAGTGGGAAAACAGCAGCAAAATATGGAAAAAAAAAACAACATGATGAATTTTTTATTGCAAATTCAGTGCCCACTGTGTCCAAGCCGGTAATCTAATCCAAGGCCCAGTCCATTTTATAAACGAGCCTTATTTTTTGCCTAGACCCATTTTTAGCCTTATATTTTTGTCCAAATCCTCCTATTTTTTGAACGGACTGAATGACCCGATCTATAGACAACTCTAAAATTCCAATAGATTGGTTTAATTAAGGTTTGGAAAAATAATAAAGTGTACAATATTAATGCATTTTGTCCAATTGAGCTCGTTTAATTAGCTAATAGAACTCATTTATTGAGCTCTAAAGCTAGAAGCTTGCTTTGCTACCTTTCCAAAACCTTGGTTGGCCCATCCAACAACCAAATGTTGTTGTCAATTTGGAATTAAGTTAATTGCATAGACACTCCTAATCTATCATTTTCATTTTAAATATATCAATCAGGTCGCTTCATTGTTAAAACTATTGATTTAACGACACATCAAATTTTATATAACTAAATTTAAAATGAAAAATAAAGTAATAAAATTAAAAAAAAAACTAAAAATAAAATGAAATTGAAAAAAATTAAAAATTAGGATAAAGTATATACAATTTGTCACCCTACTATTAGCGTGTTATTGTTTTATTCACTGTACTACAAAAACTTTATTTTAGTCACCCTCTGTTAAATTATTAACAGAAATAATGGCATGACCTTTTTTAATTGGTATAATTGCATATATAGTCTTCTATACTTATATATTCTATCAATTTAGTCCTAAAAATTTTAGATTTTTTCATTTACAATTTTTTAATTTGTTTTATCACTTTTAGGGTAGGAGCAACCCAAATTCAAATGCTTGGGCTGGTTTATGAAGGATTTGGGCTAAAAAGGGAGGGTTTTTTTATTGGGCTAGGAATTTTTAACCCAAAATAAATAAAAATTGATCCTTTTAATTGTTCAATCCGATTTTCGATTCAAACAATTTTACTCTTATTTCAAGCTGGTGCATTACTTAGTTCTCAATTCGATCAATTAATTTAGTTTCAAAAATATTTATTTTTGGATTATGTTCTTATAAATTTATATTTTTAATGAAAAGGTTTTGCTCTTCAATTGTGAATTCGAAAAGAATAAATTTTGAATATCGAAAATAAAGGAAGAATAAAATAGAACCTTTTAACAACTAGAAATTCCATGAACTTTAAGGAAGATGATTAAGGAAAGAAGAACTAGACAATCAATGTCATGTGACAACATAGGATTGATTCACTTGACATGTCAAGTGATATTAGATTTTAGCTGAGTTTGACATTAGAGAAATGTATCATATTAAAATATAAGCTTAAGAATGTCAAAATCACAATTTTTTTAAAAATAATTAATTTTTTTAAATTCAATTGGGTATTTAAACTTTTAAAATACACCAAAAGACCATTTGACCAAGTAAAGTTAATCGCTTCTAATTTTTTTAGTTAAAGCCACCACGTGTCATAATTTTTTTTTACAATTTTTAAATATTTTGTATTAAAATTTAATATTTTTTTTAAAAATTTTATTGATTTTTATTTTTATAATTTTTTTTACCACATGTCATGTCGTGGGTCGTGACACGGTGGTTTTAACTAAAAAAAGAGGCAGCTTAACTTTAACAACCATCTATTAAAGGTAACAATCAAATGAGTCTTTTTATGCATTTTAACAGCTCAAGTACTCAATTAATAATGAAAAAAAAAACATCATATTGCTTTTTACACTTTAAGCCTAAAATATAAAATTAAAGTTTAAATACAAAAAGCAATATTAAGGTAGATTATTTTTACTTTGACCACTCTTAATTTTTTTATTTTTTGTTAATTCGGTCTTTACTGTTAAAAAGATTAATGAAACAAGTATTTACTAATAAATTGTACTTGAATGCTAAGTTGGAATTTCCTTTTCTCTTCTTTTCCTCCCACAAACCCTAGTAGCCGTCTTTATTATTGTCGTCATCAGATTCAGTTGACCTTTCCCGACCTAGCCGCCATCCAACTCTTTCAGTGGCTTGTATAAATTGAGAGAGTTCTAAGCTCCAATTTAAACGACAGATTTGAGGGGTTTCACATTCATTTAAAAAGAAACTATTCAGAGAAGAAAAGAGAAAAGAACATCGGTGCGTTTTGTCAACAAAGACTAAGGGCCCTTTGGATGGGCGATTACCTTTTGTGTGATCAGTTTAATTTTTTTTTTATCACTATAAAATCTAATTTTACTGTTACTACTATGTTTACATTAACTACATATAAATACACCGTACATCTAAATTAACCCTAACCAGATGATAACAAAGATGGTGGAGAAAAGTGTGACGGCTAGGGGTTTATAAAAAAGAACATAAGAGAAATAAGAAATGAAAGACGAGTGAGGAAAAGGGACGAATGACAGTGAAGGCCACTCGAATCCGGCAACATCTACAATAAAAAAATAACTGCTAGGGTTTGCGGGAGGAAAAGAAGACAAGAAGATGAAAGAAGAGATCAAAAGAAAAGAAGAAAAAGTTTGAGAGAGAAAATGAGTAACTAATTTAATCAATCTCTTTAACAGCAAGAACTCAATTAATAAAGTAGAGGTGAAACGTAAATTACATGACCAGCATGGTTATTGGGTCAAAAATAGTTGCAGGGACCAACAAAATATAAGCTCCGAGTTTTGCATATTGTGCTGTCACTTATAAATCTTTTTTCATTTTTGACATTACATGATCCAAATGATGCAACCTAAAAGGGATTCTAGTAAGCAGTCAGAAGATTACAAAAGAAGCACCAAAGACAACACCTCTATTTAATCATATAACATAAACACACTGTAAGCAACCTTTTTTATTATTATTACAAGCAGAATGTGAAAATATAAGGTTAATTAATTTCAGTAATAACATAAATCAACCATGGAAAACAGTAGCTTCAATGGTCTTACTGGGGTAGTTCACTGGGGCATCAAACTTGGTAAAAAGTCTATAAGAAGAGACCAGTGATAGCACCGCGTAACAAATGACTGCAACAAACGTGATGACCACGGCTATTGTGGCTTTATGACAGAAACCAGCAAATGTCCCACAAGCTGCACTCCAAGTGATGGCTGAGTCTCCTTTGTTTGCTAAGTAAAGCACCTCGGTTGAAACAGCAGCAGCTCCCAAGATTATGTATGTTAGAATCTGAAATTACTATGATGTTATTAGCTGGTATAAATGGTTGATGACTTGATGTTAATGAAAAAGGAAGTTTAATTAGGTGACCTGATCGAGGAGGAAGAAAGTCCAAGCTCTAGGCATAGTAGAAGGACGAGGCACAGCTGCTATAATAGCTGAAAGAAGGGAATAGCCTGCACAAATACCATTAGCATGCACCAAGTATCTGAAAGCACCAAGATCTGAGTATGAAACGGAGCCAAAGTCATTGGACTGTGAGTTTTTGAGCATGACAACAAGTGCAGCAACCCCTAAAGCCATAGGCACCAACCGCAGCATGGTCTCGGCAGTTCTCATGCTGGTATTCACTTCTTGGTTTTCATTTCTAGATGACCCCATTAAAGCCATTGGAGACCTTGTAGCAGGAGCAACACCACTAACCTTTTCACGTTTCTCCATTATTCTCAGTTCTTCCCCTTTTGGTTCTTGTTGCTGGTTTAAGTGGAAAATTATATGTATAGGGGCAAAGCTTGAATACCATATTAATGGCTGTAGTTAAGGTGGGTGGTGAAAGCAATTAATGGCATTCAAAGCATGGAGGCCACACTTTCCTAAGTGCATTAAATAAAACCCACACCTTTCTCTTGCTCACATGGTTGGTGTTATTTCATATTAATCTTCTAGCCATGCTTATTATCTTCCCTTTCTCTCCTCCATCACATTTTCATTAATGCATATAAATTTCATTTTACCCATTCTCCACTCCACTCTCCCCATTCCATTATCATGTGTGAATTCAAACATTAAATCAATTCTATTAATGTAAAAGTATCATAGAGGTTTTTATACTAAGAGTTAGATTACATTTTGCCTATTGTACGTTAGATTATAGAGCAAATTGATCCATTCTATTAAAAATTTTATCCATTTGTATGGTGTTAAAAATTAACATGGCTGATGAAATAACCAAACAATGACACATAATGCGTCATGTGCACCTCATGCTGATGTACAGAAACTAGGTTTGAATAGCAAAAATAGATGAAATTAATTTTTAACAAAATGACTAATTTGCTCTCTGATCTAGCATACAAAGATTAATAGTTTTTAATAGAGGGGACAAAATGCAACCTAACGCTTAGTACAAGACTTCCATAGTATTTTTACCATTCTATTAACTCTAATTTTCAGTCTTTATCAATTGATTGATGAAAGCCTCAAAAAAAAAAATTCTTATCTATTCCAAATTTGCATTGACGCCTCTTTTTCTTCTTATTTGGGGCTCTTTAGAAACCTCACATATGAATGCGAACTAAGAAGGATAACTAAATTTGTTCTTATCCTTAATAGGATTTGTTCTATTTAAAATTAATGGGTTAATGTTTGATGTATTCACGATGAAACACTATTTGCGATTGAATCTTAGCTCAATTGGTATGAGTATTATTGTCAATGTAGGAGAATGTAGGTTCAAGTATGCTGAACCGCATTATCCTCCTATCTATGGATTGGGGAGGGCTATGAATAATTTTAAATAAAATCTATAAAAAAATAATTTAAACCTTAACAAGTTGACACTTGAACCTAAGATATCAAAGTGCTTAAAATATGAAGTTTATTATTTTAACTAAACTCTCATTCATATTTTGTATTTTTTTTACTCAAAATTATTTTTTCACCTACATCCGGGGCGAATCCTAGATAGTGAGTAGGGACCTTAGCCCCCAAAAATGAAAAATTACAATTCAACTCTCTCATAAAATGGTGAAGTTATATGATAATCAGTGGCGGAGCCAAGGGGATTGGCAAGTGCCCCGGTCCTCCTAAAATGAATTTTTTTTCATTTAGGTCTTTTATAATTTATAAATTTTTAAATTAGTAATGGTAAAATTGCACTTTGCCCCTCCAAAATGATAAAATTTTGATTTAATCATTTAAAAATTATAAAATTATAGACTATTAAAATGGTGAAATTACATTTTTTTCTATTATAAAAATATATAATTTAATTCTGACCCCCCAGCACTGATGATAATGCCTACAAAAAAATTATATGTTAATATACGGTAAAATGTACTTTCATCCTCAAAATGAGAAAAAAAAAATATATTTATTTCTTCGAAAATGATAAAATTATAAATTAATACGTGATAAAATTATATTTTAATTTCTCAAAAAATTATAATTCAATTTCACTACTAAAAAAATTTAAATTAGACCCTACCTACATGATGGGCATGCCATAAATCACTTGTTTGTTACAATACAAAATTAATGATGAGTATCCATCAGCTTGAAAGGTTGAATCTTAGGGGGTTTCAATCAAAAATTGACTTCAAGTAGAAGAGTTTTTAATGACAAATATTAAAATTCTAACCACTAAAATATTCACATCATGTAATCATTAATATTTTTTTAATTTTAATTATGAAGTTAATTATAGTAACATTTAAAGAAAAACAAAAAAATTAATACCCATATTTTAAATTAAATTTAAATAGAAGTATAGTTAAAGATCTTAATGCAAAAGGAGCTATAATGGGTCAAATTATGGGCCAGAAGCAGCCTAACCCAGAGCCAATGACATTATTACATTTACCCACAAGCTTCTTCAAGTATTCCAATGTGTAATTGTGACCTTTAATTGTTGGTGGTACAGCTTTCGAGCAATACTAAACAGGCAAAACTTATCCACTGATCCCTTTGTTCTTTTGGTTTATCTGTCTTCACAAACCATAATTATTAAGCTCCAACAATTCAAGATGTCGATCAAGCTAATTTCAACTCGTATCGAACTTTTTATTCTTAATATATACTATTGATATTTTATATTATTAAATTACATTATTACTTTTAATATATATTATTAACTTTATATTATTAACTTTAAATTTAATCACTGAGTTGAGTTCAAGCTTGAATATGCACGACCTTAATCGAACATGAATTCAAATTTGATATACAAATTTAATCAAGCTCGAATGATTATTTTTCAAATTGAGCTTGAGCTTAAAAATAAATATTTGATCAAACTCGAACTCTATTTTATCAATATTCAAACTCGCTCGATTCAGTTACACTCCAAAAATGCTGTTGTTTGCCTTAGAAATAGAGTTAGGTTTTACAAGCTAAAATTTACCCATTTCCTTGTTCTCCATGGTTAATTTGGTTTCCATTCAAGCACTGTGAATGTCAGCTTTTGCCTGCGCTAAGATATATGTCAAGTTACAGAATCGTCCAGTTACAAAGTGAGTTGTGACTGATGGTATTGACAGATTCCAACAAGACTTTCAAAGGCTTATGCATACATGGATTGGTTTCCTATACTGATTGAGATCTTGTTCTTCAACATTACTCATCTTTCCATATTTCAATCTGTAGACTCCATGTCCCAAAAATTACTGAGATGCAGAACTCAAAACAAAATGTTTTCTATAACTCTTGTCTAGCAACCCAAAATCCCACCAAGAAAATGCTATGCGAACAATCTGACTACTAAATGTTTCTAAAAATATAAATCAAATTCAATGATATCTCACTCTACTAAATGAATTGATACCCATGTTTCAGGACTCATTCATGAATGCTTCATACTTCTTGAATGCTTTAAATTCATGAGATTTAGGCTTAGAATCCTTGAATCTGATGCAAGAATTTAGCCCAAAATATCAACTTTCCACCTAGCCCTTCCTAATGAAATATCCCAAACTACTATCACTTCCCATATCAAACAATCTCATCATACACAAATTTCATACAATTAACATTAAAAGTATTCATTTCAATTACAATAATAACCAAAAAAGTTTCAAACCCAATTCTCAAAAAAAGAAAAAAGAATTCAAAACTCATACAGCAAGTTGAATATCACCCAAATCAAGCTGAGCAGCAATCTCTTCCAATTGCTTCTTAACACTCATATCAATCAATTTAGACCCTGAACTCCCATACCTGATAGTAAACCCAGCTACCAAACTTGGGTCAATCATAGTTTTAATCCTAACATTCTTAGCACCAGTCAGCTTCTGTACCTGTTTAGCAATCTGTGCCAAATGTTGAGACTCCAATTTCACCACTGAACTCACCACCGCCAGCTCTGTATCCGTCAGCTGATTGTAAACCAACTCGAACTCTTTCACGATTTCTTTGATAAGATCAATCCTCTTGGCATCAACCAGGATGTTCAAAAAATTCGCCGTGTGCGGCTGAAGCTCGGAGGAGCTAACAATCTCATCCAAAACCTGACGTTTTTTGAGGACATCAATGGTGGGGTTGGTGAAGAATTCGAGGACTTGTGGGTCGGAGAAGAATTTCTCGACTTTTTCAACGTCGGAGCTGGTGGCATCAAGGGTGTTGTTGGACTTGGCTACATCGGCTAAAGCGGTGGCGTAGCTGGAAGCGGCGGAGGCTGACATTTTGGCACCGCCATGAAGAGGGCGAGTGGTGGAGAGTTTGAGGGAAGGGAAAGTGGCTGAAAAAGAGAGGTTGAGAGAGGGAAGGGATCTGGGGTGTTGAGAAGATGAAAGAAGCTTGGGTTGAAGAGAGATTGAAGCTTGTTGAAGGGAAGCCATTGATGAAAAGCTTGATGGGTGATGAAAATTTGTGTTGAGAACTGGAAATGAATGAGGAAACTGGAGAAAGAAAAAGGGTTTTGGATTAGTGAAAAAGAAGGGAGGGATGGGTTATCTTGAATTGGAGGAGGAGGGCCACTTATTGGATTGTGGAAGATAACATGGAGACTCCACAAACATTTAGCAACCTATCAATTTCTTTTTCTTTTTTTTTTATTGATAAATATTAAAATAATACTAAATAGAAAATCAATGCCAATGTGGAAAAAAGAAAAGAAAATGAAAGATGTGGTTGTTCAATTGTAACTGAGTGTCCTTTTTTCCTTTGGGTTTTTATAAAATATCACAAATATTGTCCAATTTTATCAAATATATTCTTAATTGATAAGAAAAATATTATTGAACCTTAACTCGATCGACATTGTTATTCGGAGTATCCTCTAATTTAAGGGTTTGAATTAAAAAAATGTTGTTGAATTACAAAAACAATTGAGATTTTTATATAATTATAAATATTTAGGGAAAATGCATTATTTCTTTTGTAAAGAAAGCAATTATATTAGAACTATTATATGATTTATTTAAGTTTCATCTAATGACTGGTTTCGTTACTTATGGAATAATACGAGGAAAAAGTTTAGATTTCAAATAATGAATAATTAGTACAACTTTAAACTTGAAAATAAAAATAAAAATTCTTGTATAAATAAAACCTCTTCAAAATAAATAGAAAAATATATCGTCTTTTTTTTAAAAAAATAAATTATATAAATAATAAAATTATCAATTAAATTAATTTATTGTTAACTCGTACACTAAAAAATATGGCTGAATACATGGCAAATGAAAGCCCAAATGTTGTGCTAAGTCCATCTCACCCAATTAAAAGGAGCAACACTATAACCACTATAAATAAATAAAAAAAAAGCACTAGTTTATATAGGCTTATATAAGGCCTTTTTAAGACTCATTTTGGGCTCTAAGTTTCACAAAAAGCCCACTAAGTCTCCAAAAGCATGAGATGGATAGATAAGCATATGTACAAGGTAAGTTTTTATGTTTTTATTTTAATAAAATAAGGTCTTTTATTTTTACCAAAAAAAAAAATCTTAAGTAAAAATATTTGAAAACATTCTAAATTTTTTTAGATTTTTAAAAAGTTTGGATAAATAATTTATTTAAGAAAAATTGGGTTATTGGTATCTTATAAATTAAAAAATAAGAATAAAATAAGAATAATTATATTAAAATTAAATAATATAAAATATATTCAATATGAATATTATTATCTTTGTAAAATTTTATAAATAGTTTTAATTAAATAAAATTTAAAATATATATCATAATTAAATAAAAATATTTTTAAACTTTATATTTTTTATCTTATAGGGAGACCGCGTGTATTAAATCAAATAAAATTAAGGAATTTTGAAAAAGTGCCTTTTCTATGTGGAATTAGAAAAAGGAAATTTAACCATTGAAATTCCGTTTTAAAATTATTCATAAATTTTGAAAATTTTCAATATATTTATCCAAATAAGTAAATCTTGATAAATAAAATTCTCCTACAAATCCTTCACGCAAACACATGTTAGAGAAACTCAAATACCCAAGTTACAAATAATATTTTTGAGATATTAAACTATCAATATTTTAAAAAATTGATGTGTTAAAATATTTTTTAATCATATTGTTAGAAGTTAATATTGATATTTTTATAATTATTAAAATTGCGACATGTATCAAAATAAATAAAAAAGATAAAAATATTTATATGGGTTTGTAAATATTTTCATGCAGATAAGGGACTCATTGGCTATTCCATTGGACTAGCTTTGTTTTCTTGACTTTTGGCAATTAAAGCATGGTTTTTACCCTTAAAAAATTAATAAATATAAATATAAATATAAAGATTAAATTATAATTAATTCAATTAAAATTTTCAAAGGGTTTAAATAGAAATATAATAGCTTAAATAAATTTAGAGGTTTATATTTCATTTTCGAAGCTTAGATAATATATATTATTCTTTAAATGTTTGATTGATTTGATGTTATACATCAATTATATTTTAATTCAATTGAGAAATGATTAAAAGTTCATGTTAATTTTTACATAAACTTTTAATATATATATATAAATTTTTACTTATATCGTAAGTGTGTCATGATCTAATATATATAAAATTAACATATGAGACTCAACTTGGCATTGGACACCACCATTTGCAAATTCAGGTGAGACAAAAAACAAATTAAGCTGCATATACTATAGCTATCGAAACCAATTTTTTTCTTTGGAAATAATATTATTAAGAGGAGTAATTATTTAATCTTTATAAACCCTAAAGCATATATGAAAAATACATTGATGGTAAAAAAAATGGTTGTGTCGATAGACCTTGGGAAGTGTGACGAGATATTTTATGTTTCTTGCAATGGAGGTAAAATAGCAAATAATTGTTTTTATTTTTTTGGCTCAGGGTCTCTCGTTTTAGCATCAAATTTGCCCTACGAATCATTTACTACAACATGCATGAAAAGTAAGTAAAAGGTCTCCACGTTGTGCATTCAAAGGTCGGCAATGGGGAAAACAACTTGAAATGTATAAAAAAGAGTACGAAAACAACTGTTTAGATGGACAAATGCAAAGGCAATCCATACACAACTGTCTTCGGTCCCCCCTCGTAGCCCCCCTTCAACGACGTGTAGATGCAGTCACAGTTTACAACCACAGTATATTGGGGTCCCTTACTCAATTTGCTCAGCAGTAGCACACACCTTTGGTTGGTGGCTAAAATGCCTAGACTCAAAACCGTTCAGTCCTTGCACTTATCTGTTGTTACTTACCATATCCGGCATTAAACTTCTCTTTTTGTACATTACAGTACTTGCCCATTGCAGTTGGTAAAAGGATCATGAAGCCAAAGTTCATGGAGACTTTTGTATTAGAAGTCAGATTATATTTTACCTCCTTTATTTAAAAAATGGGTAAATTAGTATATATACGTTAGATTAAAGAGTAAACTGATCTTTTTTGTTAAAAATTTCATCCATTTCTATTGTTAAAAACTAGTATAACTAACTTCAGACAATTACATGCCACGTACACGCGTGTATCTCATTCTAGCATATAGGGACCAATTTTAACATTAGAAATGGATGGATTTTTTAATAGAAAAATAAGCTTACTCTTTGATCTAACAATATGATTTCTAATATAAGGGCTTCCATTGTACTTTTACCTCTCTTCTTTATTTGTTAAAATGTTAGATATCATATTAATAAGATTAAATTTTATCCAAAACTATACATAATAAAATAATATATCATAATAATAAGATTAATTTAAGTGATAAATATTAAAAAAAGGTTTAATTTTATCAAACAACATGATTGTGTTCAATAATTAATTTTATTAGTATACAAAATAACTTTCTATCTTAAATTTAGTATTTAAAATTCAAGACTTAATTTTTCAGCTTATCAAACAAAACTTTAATTAAGAGTGTTTTGATAATTACTTTAATTATGTTCATGTTTGATTAACTTATGATATTAACTCAATCATAATACTATATTTTTAATCGGTGGTAACCTAATAAATTTTAGAAACATGCAAACTATCCGTTGTACTTATAAAGGCAAAACTTTGTCTTGGTAAAGTTACAGCAATTACCAATTAATAGTAACACTTTTATTTTTTATATGTAAAAACCTCAAAATCAATCTGAAATGAAGTGATTAGAATTCGATTTCAAAATTATCAGATATAATACGTTTTTGGCTTTTGGGGCACTCTTGGGTCATCAATAAGAGAACTTAATGACCTATTCTATTTTAACTTTTGCAATAACATCCATAAAAAAGAAAAATCAAATGCAGAATTCCATTCTTACTTCATGCAATAAATGATATTAAAAAAATTAAAAAAATTATAATTTATAGACTCTTTTTTTACAAAATGTTTAAAATTATTTATAGTCTCTCCTCAACCTATAATTAAAAGGATAGTGCGCTTTAACGCACCTAAATCCACATCATCCTGCACTAACAACAATGTGTATACCAATCGAACTAACACTCAATTGAATTAAGCCTTGAATTCTCGTATTTTGTTGGTGATGTTGGGTGAGAGAAGGTGTTTCTAGAAAGGAAATATGGTCCCTTCCCTACTGCCAAAAATCTTGCAATTAATAGCTCATTTGTCAATTATAAATTGACGACAATACACATATCGTGTAAAAGATTTTCTTAAATGCACGAGGAAACTAAATATGATATATACTAACCAAACTTAATTATTATTAATAAAAAAATATATTAAGTTGAATGTGTAAGAAATTAGTATCCATGTCTAGTTAAAGAGAAAGGCATATGCTCGCACATGCCAACCGACATAATTAAAGCTACATCTCTCTATCATCTCAGTTCTCTAACTTTTACCCTCAATTCTTCCTATATAAATTCAATGCCTATAGTGCTTGTGGAGGCCATGAATCAATCTCCTTTTCCTAAATCCCTGTCTTCATATTTTATGACCCTTCACAACCCTTCCTCTACACCACCTTTTTCCCTCTATCTTGTCCACCTTCAATCCATTAATTTGCTTGTATTTTCACCTGTTCGATGGAACCAACAAAGCGTAAGTCCCGAAACCTCGACCAGTTCATGAACGAAGTCGCCCCGCCTCGGTTTATCTCGGTTTCCAAGCGTCCATTGACGACAATGTTGGCCACCATAGCCGAGGAAGAAAAAGATTTCAACGGCGATGAGGTCGTTAAAGGACGACGAACATATTCATCGTCAGTGTGTGGCAAAGCTGCTATATGTTGTCTTTCAAGGGAACTTGAAAGCTCCATGATATTGTTCCTCGTGCAAATGGCCAAAACAAATTAAAATTAATAATGGTTGCTATGGCTAAATAATTAACATGAATAAGTAGATTAGGTGGAGCAACTAATTTTGCTATGTTTTTACAAAGCAATGTTGGGATTGTTTTTGCCTTGTTTACATCATTTTTTTCCATCGTGTCTTTTTTTTTTTCCCAGGAAAATTTCTTGACCGCAGATGATATGAGTTCAATTGTAACCAGCAATAAAGATTTCACGTGATCTTCTAATTCTTTTCTCTGCATTTTAATACGTTTAACATAAAATAATCATGAAATAGATGCCATGGAACGTTTTGAGGAATACACCTATGCTCTATACTTCCATCAAACAAGACAAAATATTTGATATGTTATCGATACATATAAACACAAATGAGATGATATTATATGATTTATACTGATAATATCAAATATTGTATTAGAAAAATAATTTGTTTATTGTTTATAGTAATTGATATTTATGAAAGTTTTAGTACTAAATAAATTATGTTATTTGACTTCAAATTTCTTACTTAAACTCTACAAGAAGTTGGTTGATTTTGCTTTCTTATTTAGAACCTCCAAAACCTTCCCTGCGTAGGGAATAGCTGAAACCCAAGGCTTCCCAAATGGGCAAAAGAGTAAAGCATATTCTAAGGATTCACATTCCTCACATCCCTTTGGATACCAGTGTTGTCCATGTCTTGACCTTCTTACCAAGTTTTCTTTAGTGGCCATAACATCGTGACAGACTCTGCAAATGACTTTTCATGAAGACCATCCAGAAGAGTGATTCGCATCAACACCACTGGATGACGCTGAGCTCAAAGGGGTAGAATGTTGTGAAAGTAAACGGTACTCTAATTGAACATCGTAAGAACTATCCTTCAAGAAATGCCAAATCAGTTTATCGCTTAATGTTAGGAGGCCAATGGGAAAATTTTCAAATAGTCTAACTTTCTTCTTGTGAAAAGAGAGACCAACTTAATTAGAGTTCCGTATTCGTGAAATAAGCTTGATCGAATCTTTGAAAAGCATTGGATACATTTTTGTCGTAGATACATTTTAACGTGATTTCACCTATAATATACATTTGAAATAATTTTTTTATAAAGTTGGAGAGTCAAATAAATTATTATGCCAAAAGAATAAAATCTCATTTTTTTCTAAAAATTTCTTTAGGAACTCTCTATTAGAGTTGTTTATGGGCCAGACCGGGCCAAGTAAAAATTTAGGTCTATTTTCTAGGCCGAGGTTAGTCCGACCCAAAAATGGGTCTAAAATTTTGTCCAAGCCCAACACAGATAAAAATACTAAAACTCGAGCCCGAACCACCCATGTTAAATTTTTTTATATTATTTTATATAAAAATAATTTTAAAAATATACACTAAAAATATTAAAATAAATATTTTCCAATAAATAAAAAAATTTAAAAATAACTTAAATAACACTAAAATAAGTGCAATCAAATACCTCTAAAATAGTAACAAAATTAATAATAAAACAAGAGTTATGCACTATCTAAACAATAGCAACAAAATAAAAGCAATATAATAGTAAAATGATAACAATGGCAAGAAAGTAAAACAACAACATTAGTATTTTTTGTAAATCCAGACCAACCAAAAAAAAAAATCACTTAAGACCCAGCCCGAGCAAAAAAAGTTTTATTTTTTTCATCCAAATTCATTTTTGAACTTATATTTTTATACAAATTCCTCCACTTTTTAGACAAACCGACCTAAAGACACGAACAAGTCTAATTTCGATAAACTCTATCACATACCTTGCCAAGATCCAACAATAAAGCTATGATAGCTTTTGGGCCCCTCTTTCGCTTTTTTTTATTGGATGGAATGTTTTATAGGCAACCAAAATATTATCTTGAACGTCTTTTTGGTACAAAATGTATTTTGTCATGTTAAACCAAATGAGAATCTGAATGCTTGTAGATATTTCTTTACTACATTTTCACGTTGGAATGATAATGGATCGGTTTGGGATCCATTTTGGAGGAAAAATTATCGTTGCTTTGCAACATTAAGACTTTTAAAATTCCAAAAACTGAAATTGAACAAAAAATAAAGATATTTTTTACTTACACTAATTTTTATGTAAAATATTTAAACAAATTATACATTGAATAAATAAAAAATCTAATTCAATAAGAATGACAACAGCTATAGATGCTTGCCTAGTGCAACTCATTACTTGAAAGAGAACTCAACCAAGTCACTGACACCAATGTTAGCACATTCCTACGGTTCCCCCTCGGAGCAAACATCTAATATTACCCCCCTCAACATACGCAGTTCTATTTTAACTACCATGTCTGGAAATTTACTAGGACAGCCCTACATGCATCATCCAAAATTTGAGCTTTGGATAAAAATCATATGTTAGTAGGAATAAAATATGAATGGTTTACATACTGAGAGATGCCAAATTCAGATAGCTAGGAGCAACTAACTATCCACCTTGATTCAAGTTTCTCAGCAGCAATGCCAATGACAGCAATCTCCTGTAATTAGGTTACTATACATGAACAAAAATGGAAAACCACCATTTAAAAGAGCCATGTTCAACTGTGCTCATTTCCTAACATTGAGTTTGAAAACAAAGCAAAACCATCAATTTCATGCAGTAATTTTTCCTACACCCTTGTGCTCCAACTAAAGCTGTGCTAAGGCTACACCCCTTATTTACATTCTCTACAAAAATAAAATAAAATAAAATAAAATAAAATAAAAAAACCACCGGGAAAGCTAACTAAATAGTAAATACATACACATTCAAAAGCCTCAACTTGAAATATGTTCAAGTATCAGTAGGAGACAACCAAGACATTTCAAATAACTACAATGCGAAATGATTATTAGGCTATACCAAAGCATATGGCCAAACAAATATAACTACATAAGTATTGACTACAATAAAATAAACTGAAAACAGAGCAAATGCTGCAATCATAGGATACATTCACATAGCTAAGCAAACCTTTTACGTGGTTGCATTTATTTTTTAAAACCATGTTGATAATCAGTGAGGTCAACTATCACCAATGTTCCTTGCAGGAAAGAAAAACTAGAGTTGCCCATGTTTCTTTTACAAACAGCAGTATCACTTAAGAACGCAGAGTAGTGATTATAAGAGCATGACACAATACATGCATAGTACAAGAGTTTAAACAAAGCAGAGCTGGTGGATGATGTATCAAAAGGAATATGTGGCATATTAATGAAAGGATCAGTTCACAACAGTTCAAGTAAACAAGGGAAAGAATGGGATAAAAAAGTGAGCAAAACAGGTATTTAGTCAAGCATCAGAAACCATCATCCAGAAAGGCACTGCAGCAGCAAGAAATTCATGAATAAAACCATAAAATACAATAAATGAAACAAATTAGAGACAGAAAATAAAATAAAAGGATTAAGCAATTCCAACATAACAAAATATGCTTAACAGCGACCTATAACGCATATAAGCAACCAACAAACAAAGAAGCAGCTCCATAAGTTACTCTCTATGCAAGAGATAAATATTATCCCAAAGCTACCAATATTATGAGCTACAGATACCCCCCATGATTGGCAACATATAGGCAGCTTACTTATCTAATAAGCACAAAAGTTTAAACATTTCTTTAAAATGCATATAAAAATATCATTACTTATTATACTAGCACTCTATTTGTCTTCAGACTTGTAATATTCCAGCACCAACTTAGCTTGCTCAGTGACCAATTCACTTCGCTCCACAAACAGCTCCAACTGCGCAATTTGCAATTTCCTCCATTTCGCCTCCAAAGCCGCCTTCTTTTCACCATCAACCATATCCAACCCGAGCTTTACAACTGCCTCTTCCATGTCAGAGACACCAAATCTCTTATCAAACAAACTACCAGAACTCTTAGACACCACCTTATCGGCCTCTATTGGCACTGCATCGTATGTTTTCTTATCGGGTGAAGAAAACTCTGCTTTCAATGCAACCACTGCCTTGTTATTCCCCCTTGGCTTTCCCATTCGACTTAGCAGCTGAAGACTCAACTTTTCCACTAATCCCTTCTTTGCCCCAAATCAATTTCGACAACTCAAAAGCATTCTGCTCATGGGCTTTAGAGAAAGTTCGATCCTCGCCCTTTTTACCCTTACCAGCATTGTTTTCGAATTTTTTCTTTAACCTTCTAATCTTATCCATCATTTGTGCTTTGGTAACATCAGTATGAATCGATTTCTTGACAAAATTATAAAATGCATTCATATCAGCACAAGGGTCAGCCCCTTTTTAGCAGAATAATCCAACATACCTTTCAACAAAGCAATCTCATCATCTTCACTGAACAACCGCTGAAAAAGCTGCTTTTTGCATCTTCACCAGTCTTCTTCACCTCCTCCACAGCAGGTGTAGTAGCCAACCCTTCTTCCCCAACCTTCTTCTTGGGTCGTTTGGCTTCTTTAGCATCCAACTCCAACTCCCAGGCCGTTTAGATGAAGAAGCCCTAATGGGAGAAGTCAAGGGCTTATTAGATCTGGGTTTCTTCGCATTCAAACTTTCCTCCATAGGTTTCGTCGCAAGAGGTTTAACATTCGGTGTAGCGGTGTCGGATTCGGATTCGGAATCAGAACCGGATTCATCAGATTCATCGTTAACGACGCCAGGCGTAGCGGTTTCCGGCTTTCTGGGTGGTGGGCTCTTTTGGATCAATGGAGTTGACTCGGTTTTGGGGTCTTCCTCATCTTCTTCCTCAGTTGAAGACCCTTCTTCTTCCTCCTCAGAAGAAGTCACCTCTTCATCTTCTTCAGAGGAAGAAGCGGCTGGTGGGACTTCAATGGGGTTTGAACGTTTTGGTGCCATCGAAAAAGAGAGGGGGGGGGGGGTGGGGGATAGGCTGCTTAGGGTTTTGGCTTGTTTGATGATTTAACAGGGAAGGAGGCAATAGCAAATCGGGAGTATCAGAGTTTATTTTGATTTCGTAAAGCTACCCTATTTTTTTTTCCCTTTTCAAATGGGCTTTGGATGTTGGGCAATGGGCTATTACCATGGCTGTTTTATTAAAAAAAAAATTAATGGTTCGTTTGTTTATATATAAAAGGTTTTACGGAAAATATTTTCTGTATTTTTCTGTGTTTGTTTTACAAAAAATAGCTTGGTCAATGGAAAATGACTTACAGGTTAAGGTAAAATGAGCCATTTTTCCTGTAAAATGACTTATCCTTTTGAAAAGCGTAAGTCATTTTCTGGAAAAGAGCTCACCTATGGATAATTTTATTTTTATATAAAAATTAACTTAATTCAAACTTAATATTATTAAATTGATAATAATTTTTATTTTTATTTTTAAAAATATTTAAAATATTATATTTTTAAATATTATTAAACATACATATTTAATTATTTATATTTAGTCATATAATAAATTATTAATATAATAAATATAATTTATTATTTTAATAAATTATTTAATATTTCAATTTTATTTTAATAATAAATTTTAAAAATAATAATTTTAAATAATATTATTCACATATTATTAAAAATATTTAATATTAATATATTAATAATAAATATTTATTACAATTATAAATATATTAATAATAAATGTTTTGTAGTATAAAGGTTAAAATATGTTATAAGCCTATGTACACTTTACAGATTTGTACTTTAGTCTTTATACTTTTATTTTTAAGAATTTAGTCCCTTTACTTTTCAAATTTGAAAATCAAGTCTAATTGTTGACATCCGTTAATTTTTTTTGTCAATTTTGCTGATGTTACATTTTTAAATAAAAAAAATACTTACTTAGTAGTCATGTGATTAAAAAAATGACGTTGCAATGAATCTGAATTTAACATGATATTTTTAATATATGCAAAAATAATATAAAATATAAAATTATAGATAAAAATAAATTCCATTAAACAATGAAAAAATAAGAAAATCTCAAATGTATGTTTGTTTAATTGAAAACAACTTTTATAAAATATTTTTAAGAAATCTACCAAACATCAAAAAATATTTTACACAGATTCATCCAAACACCAAAAATATTAGCTTTTCCAGAAAAGTAAATCATTTTCCAGAAATCATTTTTCGGAAGTCATTTTCAGTGAAACAAACGGAGCCTAAGGCTCAGTAGTATCTCAAATTTTTTCAAAAGAAAATAATTAACTTCTTGCTTTTTTTCGCACTCACTTGGGTACTTAAACTTTTAAAATATATCAAAAAGGCCTTCAAATATTTAAAAATAATAATTAAGCCCTGCTTTTTTGCACATTAATTGGGTACTTGAACTTTTAAAATGTATAAAAAAGGCCCACAAATTTTTTTCAAAAAAAAGCAATTAAGCCATTGATTTTTTTTTTCACTCATTTGGGTACTTGAACTGCCCCTAATTTTTTTCAATTAAAGTCACCATGTGACACAACCACAACGTGACATGTAGCAAAAAAAATGATTAAAAATAAAAATCAATAAAAGTTATAAAAATTATTAAATTTTAATAAAAACTATAAAAATTTTAAAATAATATAAAAATCGTAAAAAATGATAAAATATATAGAAATATAGAAAAAATTCTAAAATATTATAAAGTCATAAGAAAATTATAAAAATGTAAAGAAATATAAAATTCGTAAAAAAATTATAAACATTATCGTACTAAAAGAAGCATTTTATAATTTTCCTATAATTTTTATTTTTTATCAATTTTCGCCACATGTCTTCGCTTGTGTTGGGACACATGATGACTTTAACTAAAAAAATCGAGGATCGTTAACTTTAATGGTCAACGATTAAAGTTAGTGATTAAAGGACCTTTTTATGCATTTTATAAATTCTTTATGATTTTTATAAAATTTTATATTTTTATATATTTTTTCTAATTTTTAATAAATTTTATATTTTTATATTTTTATTAAAATTTAATTTTTTTATAAATTTTATTTAATTTAATTTTTATAATTTTTGCCACATGTCACATCATGGTTGTGATACGATGTGACTTTAACTAAAAAAATAGATGTAGTTAAATTTAACGGTCAATTATTACATTTAATAGCTAAATGACCTTTTTATGCATTTGATAGTTCAAGTACCCAATTGAGTGAAAAAATCAGGGCTTAATTATTATTTTTTGAAAAATTTGAGGGCCTTTTTATACATTTTGAAAGCTCAAGTACCTAATTAAGTGCAAAAAAAAAAAAAGAAGCAAGAGTTTAATTGCTTTTTTGAAAAAGTTTGAGAGTCTTTTTGATGCATTTAAGTACCCAATTAAATGTAAAAAAAAAAAAAAAGGAAGTAGGAGCTTAATTGCTTTTTTTAAAAAATTTTGAGGGCATTTTACATACTTAATGATAGAGTAACTAATAGAATCGCTTAGTCCGTTAGTCGTTAGGCGCTTAATAATAAGTTGGCTGTTAGTTGCTTACTGACTTAGTCTATTAATATCGCATTTACTCAGTATTCAAGAATAATGAAATCAATAATGTTTTCTTCTTGATTGTTGTGTTTTCTCTAAAGTTCATATTATATTCTTTAGTTAACAAGGTATCAGAGGTTCATTAGTTCCTGGGAATTACCTTCGCTTCATGTCTCTTCCGTCCGACCCATCCGCAAGCAAGATACCGCTACACCACACACGATGACCTCTACTATTACTGATGCAGTTGTCGATAGCAGGTTCTTCTCTACCAAGAAAATCAGTGTTGTTCTTGACGATTCTAACTATTTGTTATGGCGTCAGCAAGTTCTTTTGGCCATTAAGACGTACAAACTTCAATGGTTCTTGGACGCTCATACTATACCTCCTCCCTCAATACTTCCGGATGCTGATAGTGTACCTCAAGAGAACCCTGAATTTGCTAGGTTTGAGCAGCAAGATAGTGCGATTGCTTCATGGCTTCTGTCTTCTGTCAGTCAAGCGGTTCTACCTCATCTTATTGGTATGGATACTAGTGCTCAAATCTGGAATGCTATTGTTAATCTGTATGGCAGCAAAACAACTTCTAGGTTAATGTTTTATAGGCGTGCCTTACACTCTCAGCGTAAGGGTGATCTGACTATGAAAGATTTCTTGATGAAAATTAAAGGATATTGTGATCATCTTGCTAGTTGTGGAGAGGTCATTAGTGACCATGAGCATGTCATCGCTTATACTCAATGGCTTGCCACCCGAGTATAAGTCTGTCATTACAATCATCACAAACCACCCAGTTCCTTACAATGCTCGAGGTGTGACTACTATGTTGCTTGATGTCAAGCCCGTCAACAGTGATTGTGAATGAGGTTACTAGTTCATCTAATATAGTGACTAATCATCCTGCGCAGATACCAATGTGTCCCACCGCCTATCGTCCCTCCTCCAACACTCGGGGTCGCGGGCGTGGTCGCCATCCACCCGAGATTTCAATGTCAATTGTGCAGCAAAAAGGTCATCTTGTGGACCGTTGTTACTATCGATTTGATGAAACATACAAAAGTGCAAACTACAAACCTCCCCCCTCTCCACAGGCAAATATTTGCTTATATGGTTCTGGCTCCCACATGGTTCCTTGGTCACCATCCACTATGCCAACTACAAATTCTGCATCTGCTAATCAACAAGGCTGGTTTTTACACTGCACCAAAGGCCTACTTAGCCTAATCCTTTTGTTGCCAATTCTCAACAGCCTGTGAGTGCGTCTGCTTCTGTAACTCCTCCTCCTCAGGCTCTCATTGCAACTCCTGAGGTCATTAGTGGCAATGCGTGGTACCTGAATTTTGGGGCAACACATCATCTAACCCATTCGGCGTCTTCAATGGGTGCAAGCACTTCCTACAACAATCCATGTAAAGTGTATGTTGGTAATGGCACTCGCTTCTCCTGTTTTATCCATCGTCGGGCCTTCTCTTCCAACTCGCATAAGACCATTATTCATGCGATCTTTACTGTTTGTACCTGGTATAACAAAGAATTTGTTGTCTGTTTCCAAGTTCACCAAAGACAATCAAGTGATCTTTGAGTTCCTCCCTACACAGTGTCAAGTACGTGATTTTAAAACCAGAAAGGTGCTCCTTCAAGGGTCTGTGCAGCATGGGCTCTACAAACTACACTTACATGGGTTGTCTTCCAATAGGTTGTCTCATCAAATCACTCACTTTTTTTAACAAGCTCGAATGTTCCTTTAGATGTATGGTATGCTAGGTTAGGTCATCCTTGCAAAGCTACACTTGCAAAGGCCTTAGCCAATTGTAATATTCTTCTTGGTTCAAATAAAGATTTGTCTCATTGTGTTGCTTGTCATTTGGGCAAAGAGCATAAATTGCCATTTGAGAAATCATTCACTGAGTATAATGCCCCTCTTCAATTAATAGTTGCTGATGTTTGGGGACCAGCACCAGTTCCTTCCAATGGTTTTTACTACTATGTTGCATTCACTGACGCATATACACGCTACACTTGGGTATACTTTCTGAAAAAGAAATCAGAAGTGTTCACTATATTTCAACAGTTTCATAGGTAAGTTGAACGAACTTTGGGTTGTAAACTTAAAGCTATACAAACGGATGGGGGCGGGGAGTTTCAAGTCTTAAAGTCATACTTGACTCAACAAGAAATTGTGCATCGGTTTGCTTGCCCCTATACATCTGCACAAAATGGCATAGTAGAACGCAAGCACAGACAGATCGTAGAAGCTGGTCTCTCTATGCTAGCTCATGCAGCCATGCCCTTAACCTACTGGAATGATGCCTTCAGCAGTGCTGTCTATTTGATAAACAGGTTACCTTCCAATCCTCTTGGTCATATTTCACCCTATGAGAAATTGTTTCAAGTTCTACCAACCTATTCATTCATGCGTGTTTTTGGGTGCATGTGCTTTCTAAATCTACGTCCGTATAACTCTCATAAACTACAATTTCGGTCAACACCATGTACTTTTCTAGGGTACTCTCCCTTGCACAAAGGCTACCATTGTCAGGATGTTAGTGGTCGTTTGTATGTCACCCGTCATGTCACCTTTAATGAGACTGTCTTTCCATTTCAAACTATTACGTCCAAGTCTGCCCCACAACTATGTACACCACAAACTAGATCCAGATTGCTTGTCTTGTCTCCCACTCAAACTTCCACATCTAAGTCCACACCTCTTATTACACCTACCACTCAAGACCACACATTGACTACTGCATTTCAGTCTCCTCCAATTAGTCCAATATACCATTCACCAACAAACTCTATTCATAGCACTTCAAATACCAATCTACCTGACCCACCACCTCTACCAGTTTCTGTCCCTTATAATACCCATACTATGGTCACCCGTAGCAAAGCAGGGATTTTTAAACTGAAAGTTTACATAAGTCTCGCACCTAGTGTTTCTTTCGATGATCTTCCTACCGACATCCATGATGCAATGACCAATGAGTCTTGGAAAGGCTGCTGCAGCATAGTGAGTTGAATGCACTTGTTCACAATCACACATGGAGCCTCCGTCCCTACCTAAAAATTGAAGGGCAATTGGTTGCAAGTGGCTCTTTAAAGTAAAGAAGAAGGGTCGATGGGTCCGTGGATAGGTATAAGGCTCGTCTGGTTGCCAAAGGGTTTTCTCGAGATGTGGGGTTGATTTTCAGGATACATTTAGCCTAGTGGTTCGAAAGCAAAGAACTATTCAGACTATTCTAGCTATTGCGGTTATGAAAGGTTGGCCATTGAGATAGGTAGATGTCAACAATGCATTTCTTAATTGGGAGCTAACTGAGGAGATATACATGAGTCAGCCGCTTGGGTTTGAAGAGATAGGTTCGAATGGTCGAAGCTCGTCTGCGCAAGCTCAACAAGGCTCTCTCTATGGCTTAAGACGTGCTCCTGGGCATGGTTTCGCACATTTAAACGTTATTTGGTTGATCGGCTTGGTTTTCATGCATCCAACGCCGATCCTTCGTTATTCATTCGAGCTACTTCAGAAAGTTATTTGCTGCTCATGGCGTATGTTGATGACATTGTGATTACGGGCAGTTCCAGTAAGGAAATCGAAAATGTCGTGCATCAGCTTCATATCAAGTTTGCTCTTAAAGACATGGGCAAGCTCGATTTTTTCTTAGGTATTACTGTTCAACATACATCACAGGGGCTTTTCTTGAGTCAGAAAAATATGTCACCGAGATACTACACAGGACTGGTATGACAAAAGCGTCGGCTACACCAACCCCCATGGTGAGTGCTCCAAAGTTAGTTGCTTCTGATGACAGTTTGCCATTTGCTGATGGACATATGTATCGTAGTATTGTTGGAATGCTTCAATATGTCTGCATTGCACGCCCTGATTTGTCATTTTGTGTTAATAAACTTAGCCAATATATGAATTCTCCAACCAATGATCATTGGAAGGCTGTCAAACGTGTATTGCGATATCTTCTTGGGACGCTCGATCATGGGTTGTACTTCACCACGGGTCAATTTGAGTTAACATGTTATTCTGATGCGGACTGGGCATCCTCTCGTTGAAGATCGTCATTCCACCACCGTTTACATTATCTACTTAGGATGTAACCCTATTGCATGGTGCTCCAAATAACAACATGTTGTGTCGGATCAGATCGCCGTCTGAAGCGAGAATATAGGAGTCTAGCTAATTGTGTGTCCGAGTTGCTATGGGTCAAACAAATTGTTACATGAACTTGGGATGCCTCTCGGTCACCTCCTCCTGGTCCGTGATAATACCTCTGCTTTGTTTCAATGGTCGCAAATCCCACACACCATTCCGAGTTAAACATATAGAAATTGACCATCATTTTGTTCGAGAAAAGGTTATCGATGGCGCCTTGCGGTCAACTATGTTCCTCTAAAAACAAATAGCAAATGTTCTCACCAAGCCCATTACTCTCAAACGGTTTGCCATTTTTCGCAGTTGCTCTTCGAGTTTGGTCGAGAGATGAAGTCATTCGACAAGAAAAAGAAGTTCAAGGAACCAGGGAAATGATAGAGTAACTAATAGAATCAATTAGTCTGTTAGTCGTTAGGCAGTTAATAATAAGTTGGCTGTTAGTTGCTTACTGACTTAGTCTATTAATATCGCATGTACTCAATATTCAAGAATAATGAAATCAATAATGTTTTCTTCTTGATTGTTGTGTTTTCTCTAAAGTTCATTTTATATTCTTTAGTTAACACTTAAGTCAAAAATTAATTAATAGATTTAAAATGTTTAAAAGAAATTGGTTTTATTTTTTTCTGAATTATAAGAGAAGGGCAAAGCCCAACAGCAACGCGACTAATATGACTCGAACCTAGGTCACATTTGAGACGGTGAACACCCTCTAACTATCATGCCAACACAAAGGTTAAAAAAATTGAAAATTTATGATAAGGAATAATGTTGTTTGGTGGCTTTCTATGTTGTTATAGTTAAATACGAGGTTATTGATTATTTTTTTTGTAATTTTCTTCATTAAATTCTTTTATGTTACTTTAATTAGCTTTTATCCATTGAAATTTAGTATGAATTTTTTTTTAAAATTACAACTATAATAGGTAGGAAATAAATAAATAAATAAGTTGATAAAATAACAATAAAAATAATATTAATAAAATATGATGATTTTGATGGGTATAAAATATAAAATCCTCAAACCCTTTAAGTAAAATAGTGAAAAAAAGACTAAAATAAATTGTTAATTTTGCAAGATTCCACTAATGTTAATTAATTGATGGATAGCACTTAAGTTAGGGCAATCATGTGATGAAATTTTGCCATTTTGGGGCTAAGGGCCCATTTTATGTTCTTCTTGATCTTTGGTGTGTTGGGATTTTACTAAACCTTGTTTTTCTTTTATTTTGTGGGTTAGACCTGTTCATGAGCTAAATTATTCATTTAGATTCGAAGATTTACTTGAAATTTGAAAGGATTTGGGCAAAAACATTAGACTCGAAAAATGAGTTTAGACAAAAAATTAAGCCCGTTTAAAATATGGATCGGGCTCGGGCTTGAACATTCAAAACCCAAGCCCGACTCATTTTAAAGTTTATAATATTTTATATTATGTAATTTATAACACATTAAAAAAATAAACATATACTAAATATATGATACTATTCTAATATAAACAATAAAATATTGTTAAGATGACTATATAAATAATTTCAATAAATAAAAAAATTTATAATTATTAAATATTAAAATAATATAATATAAATTAAAAAATTAAAAATAATATGGGCATCTAAAATGAGCTTAGATTAGTCTTTTATAAATATGGGTGAATTTGAACAAAATTTTAGGCTCAGATTTCAAAGTTGAGCTGAGCTTGGACAAACATAATGTATGTTAATATCATACTTAAGTCCAACTCGACTGACTCATAACACCTTTAATAATTAAATATTAAATAATTTATATATATTAGTTGTAATATTAAGACTTTAATATTTTTAATAACTAATTTTTATCCGATTGTGTGTATGAATTAAGTTACATTTAATTATTTTTAAAGATTTTTAATAAATTTTGCAACATTTTCTTAATGATATGGTTACAAAATTAAAACATAATAATGTATTTAAAAAAATGATAATTGTTATTAAACTAAATTTAAATAAAAATTTAGCCATGTTATTTACACCCTCAAGCTCTTAACGGCCTTTGTTCATCAAAACTTCGATGATTTTTGTTTGCTTTATTCACCAAAACAAATTTTGAGGGTTTTTTTTTACTGAAATACTACAAAAAAGAAGAAGAAAAAACATTAAAATGGTATGTTGACAAAATTAAGTACCAAAATAGTACATTTCAAGTGGTGGAGGGTGGTGCATAGGTGACAACACCTTCAAATTCTGACTACAACAGTAAAAAAAAAATAGTTTAAAAAAATAATAAAAATAATGGTGGAGGTGATGGCAGAGGCGGCACCAGTGGAGGGTACGTCAGAGGCGGCACCAGTGGAGGGTCTGTCAGAGGTGGCACCAGTTGTGCCTATCTGATAGGTTGCACTCTTCAGTATATTTCCCCCACTCGTATCAGTTTGGAAAAAAAAAATTACAGAACAAGAGAGGGAGAAGTATGTATTAATAGTAAATCAAATGCATAATTTAGTCGGATGAAGTGTGTATTAACAGATATACTCATACGTCCTCCGGTTACGAATGTAAAATGTGCAAACGTTGAGGGCGAATTTTGGACTTTCTTGTTCCGGTGTTTGCTTGTTATAAACCGAGTATTAAAAACAACTTTACAATATTACCAACTTTCATTGACTATATAATCCACGAGTTTGCCTTAAATATTAATGTCGGCATCGTTCATGTGTAAAAAGGAGAGAAAGAACTTTACAAATAATACAATTTTCACTCAAATGCATAATTTAGCCTGGATGAAGTATGTATTAACAGAGATACTTAATTTTAACCAAATTACCCTTTTGCCCTTAATTTTAACAGATATACTTAATTCACAACTGGTGCCGCCTCGACAGACCCTCCACCGGTGCCGCCTCTACCATCACCTCTACCATTATTTTTATTATTTTTTAAACTATTTTTTTATCAAGTAGTCGAAATTTGATGGTGGTGCCGCCTATGCACCACCCTCCACCACTTGAAATGTACCATTTTGGTACTTAATTTTGTCAACATACAATTTTAGTGTTTTTTTTTTGTATTATTTCAGTAAAAAACCCCAAATCTTGACATACCCACTTTTGAGTTTCAATCGTGACGGGTGAGACAACGCCACTCTGCTCATCACTATCGAGATGTTCAAGAGACATTAAATGTAGTAGTATAAATTTAAGTCAAGCCAGATCAAAATTTTCACTTAAAATCTTGACTAGAATAAAAAGTGAGTTTTAATTTTTGTTTAAGTCTATTTTTCAGCTTTGCATTTTTATCTAAATTCTATTATAATTTGAAAACACCTTTAAATTTGGATAATAATATAATTCTTGAACAAATCTATTTAAATTGCAATTGAATAATGAAAATTATTTATTTATCATTTAAATTTAAATATAACAATTTTTTTTTTGGAATCGGTGATGTGTAAGAAATTATGAAAAGTATTTATTATATAAATTTAAATATAAATTATGTTAATGCAAAATATTAACACATTTGAAGGCAAGATTAATTTTGTGGTTGTTTTTGTGGCTAAAACAGTTGCCATAACTTCAAGAACTGTTTCATTGCCTTACATGCCTATTTTTAAGTTGGCATACTTTAGAATAAAAATATTAGACTATCTGTTGTGAGATTATTAGGATGAATTAAAACCCAAAACATAAAAATTAATTGAGTTGAAATTGAAGAATTGAAGAATTGATGAATGATTTCTTGCGGATTAAGTTTAGTTACTTGCGAATAGACGACATATTAGTCTTTCAATCAGTTTGTTCATTTTCGACTAGACTAATGACATATTTAGGTTCATCTACTGATACAAGTTGTATTTCCGTATTATGATCTGACCACGTAATACCACTTAGTATTAGTTAAACGTTAAATAACCATTGAGCCAATATTTACTTTTATTTTGGTTTATGGAAAACTATTGAGAATAATATACAAAAGTGTATTAATGTAATTAATAGATATTATTAAACCAATTTGTTCGAAAAATGCAAGTGAACATAGAAGAAAATACTACATTTAAGGCACCGGATCCAACAACCTAGAGGGAGGATGATCTAGATTTTGTACAACAGTGAGGTCAATAAATTGGTGAGAGTTAGATCAATGCTAGGACTTAAATCATTAGTTATAATATGAGAAAGATAGTGGATCATTATTCTGGGTAAGGCCTCACAAATTTAGACTAAGGTCGAACTGCGTAAACAATCTCAATATTCATCTTTATGTTTTCATACTTTTGATTTCGTGATTGAATCAATGGCTACAGTTTCAAGTACTATTTTTGCCACAGTTTCTGTTTTGCAAGTACCCCACGTTACTTCACAAAGCATTGTACGTAAACTAAATTAAGTCAATTGGTTTACATTTAAGCTTTCGGAGTGAGTTTTAGAAGGAAAAATATCTAGTTTGAGTATAAAAATGGGATTGCTACTTAGTAAGTGAGTGAAACTTAAATTATAATTTATACTTTTTTAGCACAATAAATTAACTCTCTAGACAATACCACGTGACTGTAAGAAGTTTCCCAATTGCTTGAACAAATTTTGGTTTCCATCTCTCTTTTTCTCACGATAGTTACAACTTAACATACATGTATCTAATATACAAAAATCAACAATCTTTCAAATTACATTAATAGTAATATTTTATTTTTATACAAATTTTAAACTATTGATAACCTCCAATTAATAAAGCATAGGATACCAAACACTTTTGGAAAAATTGAACCCATATCTTTTAAGATGCCGCTATGGTAACAATTTCAACTTAATTAAAATTTAGTTGATAATATTTTACTTTTTATTGAACAATAAAGGAGCCCCAAAGTAGTCCACACTCATTCAAGCCTAATTTTGACTCCATTCATAAGTAGGTTTATATACCTATTAGGTCCTCTTAATTTAAAAATTGAATAAATTGACCATTTAAAAAAAAAAAGGGAAAGTGAGAAAAAATGTTTGACATATGTGTTTCTTGTAAAAAACTTAAATTTCTTTTTTCTTTTTATTACCACATGGGATAATTTTGATGGAAATCATTAGTACCAATATTAACTATCTTTATTTGCTCGGTTTCAAAATTGACATGAATTAAATTATTTTTAATTTTTTAAGAGGGACCAATTTATTTAATTTTAAAATCAGAAATGACCCAAGAGTTGTTTTTACCAAAAATGTAGCATTCATATCTCATATCCATAGAGAGAGTGAGGTGGGGAGAGCCAGAACCACTGTTGTCACTTTCACATGTCACGAATTTTTTAAATATATTATATACCTTATTCATTGTTGTAATTTTCCCTTATCCATTTATTCTTTTTATTTATTTATTTTGGGATGAGAAATGATAATATAGGAAAAGAACCACTGTGAAACACACAAAGGATAAGTGGATGAGAGTTCCCCAATACCCCAAAATAGGATTTGGTCTCCATTTCTCACCTCCAAATGCTCATCCACTTAAACTTGTAATTTCCATATAATATAATATATATATATATTCTTACATGTTTTAATATGGATCCCATTTTTTAAAAATATTTTCATTGCCAATCAGTCCCTTATTAATAAGTAGAGTATTTCCATAACTGGTTTTATTCCCTTCATGCACTGTGCTCCATAGTCTTGGAACCCAAGGGTATGCCTTTTCTCTACCTTATTTCATTGTCTTTTGGCCATGTTGGTTTAGACAGTAGACTAAAATATATACACTTTCTATGATTCTGCTACATTATTCAATTTTACACTACATTTCCCCATGTTTATGTTTTGTTATGTTAGCTAAATTCAAGTTTAAGTCTCTGATATTGGTGTGTTTGACATATAAACTTTATCCCAAGTTCTTTTCATATGTTGGGATGATAATTTTTTCTATATTCATATTCGAATATATATTGAATATAAATAATTTAGAATAAATGAAAAATCCATGCAACATAAATGTTTTTGGCTCAGCAGATTATCATGTAGTTTGTGTTTATGTTTTTCTATTGAATATTTTGAGGTTAAATATCTTTTCTTCTTGTTGTTTTTATCTCGATTTATGTTATTTAAATTCAAATCATGTATTTGAAGCATCCTATAATATATTCATATTTGGATATTAAATATTGAATATTGAATGCACATACTTAGAGAAAAAATTAGAAGTTGAAGATAATTTTATGTTAAACATGGAGCTAAAAGCGATAGTCATTAACTCAAAAAAATAAAATAAAATTATGAACCATAAAACTATTGAAAAATGATGGTAAATATCTCACAAAGTCAGATTTCTTAATTTCAAAGGTTAAAGTCTCATTTACTTTAATTGATTTTGTATCTTATATATATTACCCCATAAATTTCAGTGAAAATTTATTCTAGTATGAATCAAAAGAGTTTCTATTTTTGATAATTTAAAGGAATTTTTAAATATATTAAAAATCTAAATACATAGAAAATTTTAAACTATCTATATTCACAATCTATGGAACATAGGTTTAATTAGTTTCTTCTCATCTCTATAGTTTTTTTTTTTTTTTTTTGCATGTATTTGAAACTTTGATATAATATGATTTAATTTAGTATTATTTTTGAAAAGTATTTTAAAATTATTAAAAACACTTTTAAAAAAGTTGATTTAATTATTTAAATGTTTATGTCAAGTTAAAAATAAGTTTTCAAAAGATAAAATGTAGATAATGAGTGCAAAAAGGACACTCATAGTCTAGGTCTTGAAGCCCGACATTTGATTGAACTATTGTCTGTACCATTCAGTCTGGTTACATTGTTTTGGTCCCTAATCCTTATTGGCATCATATGTTTTTTCAGACAGAAGACTCTTTTAACATTTCACCGCAAAGATGGAGATAGCAAATGTGAGCGAGTATCAAGAAATTGCGAAGCAAAAGTTGCCAAAGATGGTGTATGACTACTACGCATCTGGTGCTGAGGACCAATGGACATTGCATGAGAATAGATTTGCTTTCACTAAGATACTGTGAGCTTTTTTTTTTTTTTTCTAAACAAGACCAGATTGTTCCTTTATTGCTAAATGTTTATGTCTCAATTTGTTGACATTCTTTGTTCTTAAGGTTTCGTCCTCGTATTCTCATCGATGTAAGCAAGATAGACATGACCACAACTGTGTTGGGTTTCAAGATATCAATGCCTATCATGATTGCCCCAACTGCCATGCAAAAAATGGCTCATCCTGAAGGTATGGAATCGGTTTCATTTTGTTATTTAGTTCTTGTTTCATGGATGCCAATTTGAGTGAGATCCTTTCAATTTGTGTGACAGGGGAGTATGCAACAGCTAGGGCTGCATCTGCTGCTGGAACTATCATGGTTTGGTTTCTCATTCCCGACTTATTTAACCCCAATCGTCGAATGTTTTTATGCTAAAACCGATCCATAACCGATGACAGTGTTCCAATTCATTTTTAACTTGCTTGCTGATCATTTCAGACATTATCCTCATGGGCAACTTCTAGTGTTGAGGAGGTTGCTTCGACAGGACCCGGCATTCGGTTTTTCCAACTCTATGTAAGTTCAAAAATGCATACATTGGTGTCCTATATTTGTTCATCAACTGATCTTCGATGTCGAATCTCAAGGTATACAAGGACAGGAATGTAGTTGCACAGCTCGTTAGAAGAGCCGAGAGGGCTGGTTTCAAGGCAATTGCCCTTACAGTTGATACTCCGAGACTCGGTCGTAGAGAAGCTGATATCAAGAACAGGTATTATTGTCTCGCAGATCTTCGAGGCTGTTAAGCATTCTTCGTAATATATTCGAGTTACACTCAAAGAGTCTTATGTTTCAAAATTCCCTTGCAGGTTCACTTTACCACCATTTTTGACATTGAAGAACTTTGAAGGTTTGGACCTTGGCAAGATGGATAAAGTGAGTAGTCCTTTCGACATCAGTGTTAAAAAATATACTAAAAAATATACTAATGAGATGAGCATTTGTTTCCTATGATATTTAACTTGTTATTGGGAGCCATACAGGCTGATGACTCGGGTCTTGCTTCGTATGTTGCCGGACAAATCGATCGTTCCCTTAGCTGGAAGGTACGTATATGCACGAGCCGATCCAGGGATTCTATCGATTAATTTACAATGTACATGCTATAGTTTTGATTAAACGTGTAATAAATGAACTCTATTGGCTATGCATAGGATGTGAAATGGCTTCAAACAATCACCAAATTGCCAATTCTTGTGAAGGGTGTACTCACTGCTGAAGATAGTAAGAAAGAACTCGAACCCTTCTCTGTTTCTCAGGTCCGTTTCGATAACATATACTGATTTTTTGAACTATATATCGATGTTTGTCTCGCAGCAAGGATAGCGATACAGGCTGGAGCAGCCGGTATCATCGTCTCCAACCACGGAGCTCGCCAACTTGATTACGTTCCTGCCACTATCATGGCCCTGGAAGAGGTAAACCAATGGTTTCAGACATAGGGAACACATTACCAAAAACTTCATGTTTCACAAATTATTGAAACTCTCTCAGGTTGTCAAAGCAGCTCAAGGTCGAGTTCCTGTCTTCTTGGACGGTGGTGTTCGGCGTGGAACCGATGTTTTTAAAGCTTTGGCATTGGGAGCCTCTGGTATATTTGTAAGTATATAACTTTCCTGGCCCTATAGGGGTTGCACCATGAAGCTGCAAAGTTGATATTATACAATGGTGCAATGTTATAACAATGGTGCTTAAATCTCAGATTGGGCGACCAGTGGTGTTCTCATTGGCTGCTGAAGGAGAAGCTGGCGTGAGGAAAGTGCTTTCGATGCTGCGTGAGGAGTTCGAGCTAACCATGGCGTTGAGCGGTTGTCGTTCTCTTAAAGAAATCACTCGTGACCACATCATGACAGAATGGGACAGTCCTCATCCTCGTCCGGCCCCGAGACTGTAGAGCTTTATATATTATGGGCTTGGAACTTTAGCCTAGCAAATCGCAAGATGAACTTAGTCGGAGCTCAAGAGATATATATAGCATTTGCATTGCATTAATGGCATAAAATTACTGTTTTTTTTTTTTTTTTGGGAACATGTTTCTGTTTCATTGAGTTAAAAGGTTATGTAATGATAATGTTGGCTACTGTTGCCTTTTCTGTATATTCTTTTCTTAAAAACAATTTGGTAATATGAGTATGTCGGCAAGTACAAATAATCAGGAAATAAAAATAAATAAATAAATATCGCGTCGGGGAGAATTATTATTTAAGAAGCGATTTTGCCTTTATCGGTGTAATCGTAAATGGACGTCATCCCCAATATTAACACAATACTTCCAAATTCGTGACACTTCGAATGAAGAAGATGGAACTCAAAAGAATTGAAAAGAATGAATGGTGGAAAGAGGGAGGAAATAGTGAAAACCGGGAAGAGGTGGAGAACCAACTGGAAAGTAGAGAAAGACTACAAAGGTGCATAGAGGAGAAAGGGAGAAGAGAGCTGAATAGTTTTCGGTACATTTTGCAAATGAGGGAAGACTCCCTTTTATAGCTGAAACAAAGGGGTTTTACGTCCAAAAAATATTTTAACGGTTCCACATTATTCCCCTAAATCCACTCACTTCAGTTCCTCCATACTCGCACATTCAATTTGATATTTATTATTTATTAATTTTATGAAACAATCAAACTTTAGAAAATGTGATAAATAAAAAAATGTTTTTCTAATAAATTCATGCAAACCGTACCCAAAAAGAAACACGCGCGTACGTGTCGATGACAGGAACATGAACCGGGTGGGTAATGGCGGCGGCGGCGGCGGCGTGCATGAATGGGCTTAGTCTTTTATTACTCAATGAGAGTAAACCCAAAAGAATATATTTAAACCTTTGTGAAGGCCAATGTTTTATCAATGTGAGATTTTTTGCATTACCCACATTCCCCCACTAATGCAAAGAAATAAAGATTTTTGAAAAGACGAAAAAAAAAAAGTAATAGTGAAATTAGCTGCTTAAATATTAGTATTTGGTAAATTGGCACTAATACATAGTGAAATGAGTAATTCTTCTCTTAACAAGTGAACGAATCTAGAACTCGTTAAAATAGGAGTAAACTCATAACAAACGACTAATCTCAGGTTCAATTGAGTTCCGCGATAGATCAACAATTTAGCTAATATACCTTGGGATGCTGGTAAGTGCTCTAGAAAAACGACCCAACATCTTTTATAAAAGGTGACTAATCCTTCACACGTATGTAGGTGATTTCATCAAGTCTATCTCAGTATAGACCACCCGGATCAGGGCTATGAAATCATTAAAAGCATTTAATAAGCTCAACCTCTTAGTTTAAAAATTCGGTGAATTCAACAAGCCTATCTCAATAGAACCACCTAGAGCTTGGGATATGAATTCATAAAGAACATTTAGTGGCTTATCCTATAAATTCGGTAGGTTCATCAAATCCGTCTCAATAGGACCAGAGCATCTAGTAGTTTATCTTATAAATTTGGTGAATTTATCAAGTCCGTCTTAGTAGGATCACCCAAACTCTGAGCTATGAACTCATTAAGAGCAATGAACTCATCCTTATGCATGTACATTATGCGCCATAGGGATAGGTAAATATGTACTATATGAGTCTTTCCATGGTTTCGTTTGACCATATTGAACTTAGAAGGCTAAGTTAGGTATCCACCATGAATTCTTCAACCAATGGGCTTAAGACTCATTCCTCGATGAATCAAGAACCATTTTCCTACATAACTGATGGGCGTCGAAACCACCAAAAATAATTCCTACAAATAACTCTAAATAGTAGTAAAGAGTGGTAGTAGGGTCGAGTCCACAGGGATTGGATGTCGTAATCAACTTCACGTGTTCACTTATGAAACGTAATATTAAATCGTGTCAAGGGTCGTAGCAAGAGTCGTGCCCACGACTCCAAACGCTCTGCAACAAAAATAAACAAGTAAATCGGGGGTTGAGAATGTTTAAGAAATTAAATAATCTAATCGACTTAAATAAACAATTGATGAATATTGAAAATAAATGTAAATTGGAAATAAATTCGAAATTTGCAAACAAAAATAATAAGCCTTAGCCTTAGACTCGGTAAATTCCGTGTTAAGAATCGATCCTCGAAAAATTAATCTTCTCCTCCAAATGATAAGTCGGTTATAGCGAGCTTAAGAACGTCCTAACTACCAATTCTTCCTCTCGTAAATGGGTCCTTGCATGCGACCTGCAAAACAACCCTTACCGATTATCTAACCGAGATACACGTGTTCTCGATTCAAGATTCCGTGACCTTTGCGCTCTGAAGAACCCAACTTGAATTAACTACTCAACCACGTGGTCGCTTAAACCCGATCACTTCTTCCTCGATTTGTTCTCGGAGATCCGAATACAGCACGACCGACTCGTTTCTCCAACTGTCAGCAAATACGACTTCAACCCAACGTGCACTTTTTGACTTAAAATCGAGTTAACCTTAAGGGATGAGTTGTCAATCCCGATACTTAGGAAAAATATGAATACCGATTGGAAGGATTTTTAGCACGAATACTGATCTCACGATTCCCGACCGAAAAGAACACCGGCCTAAAGCTAAGATGGAATTTAGTGTAGCATGGGTTTAATCATGCTTGTAGGTTATGGAAGGTGATTGGATTTGTATGAAAGATGATGGAAGTTGGGAAAAAAAGTACTTGGAAAGCAATTAGGCCAATTTTAAAAGAACAAAGAAATGTAAATGGAACAACAAAATATCCACGCCCAAATTAAAAGAAAAGAAAGAAACAATTTAATTCTATTCAATTCCAAATTGGAGTATGAATGTAGAATTAAGAGATGATTTCCAAAGAACACTAAGGCCCTATTTATATACATAAAATTTACTATTTTTAGCCTTAACTAATTTAACATAAAATCAAAATAAAATCAAAAATAAAATAATAATTTTTCTATTTTTGGCTTTTTACAAAGTCAAAACTTCTGATGAGTCCTTGGCTTTCTCCACACTTTTAATTCGGCCTCATTTTATTAATTTTGTTTCAATTTGGTCCTTTTCTGCTTGTTTTTGTCTCTTAGCGTTCCAATTGCGTCCCTGACAAGGTTAAAACATAAAAGTACTAATTTAGCAGGGATCAATTCAGAAATAAACCAAATTAAACACAAAATAACATGCAAATTAATATGTTATCAATAACCCTTTGGTTAGTGGATCAGCTAGGTTCCTCTCAGATCTTACGTACTCCATGGCGAGTACTCCATTCTTTATTAAGTGTCTCACAATTCGTGTCTTATTTGTATATGCATTTTCTTGCCATTATAAGCCTGATTTTAAGCAACACAAATGGCGGCTTGTGAATCATATAATAAGGACACAAGAGGTGTAGGTTTCCCCCATAAAGTAAATTCTGCAAGCAGATTATTGAGCCATTCGACGTCTTGCCCGGCTAAATCAAGAGCTATAAACTATTATTTCATAGTGGAGTGAGCAAAACATGTCTGTTTAGCAAACTTCCAAGAAATAATTGCTCAACCCAAAGTAAAACACATAGCAACTATTAGAGCTGACCTCATCATTATCAGATAAATCTCATCATCTAAATCACCATTTAAGAAATTAGTCTTCACATTCATCTGATGCACAAGTAAGTTGTGAATGGAAGCTAAAGCAAACAAAACACGAATGGTTGAGATCTTAGTAATGGGAGAGTATGTATCGAAAAAATCAACTCCAAATTTTTGAGTAAATCCCTTTACAACTAGTCTTGCCTTATACGTTTGGATTGATCCATCTGGTCTAAGTTTCTTTCTAAAAACCCATTTATTACTAATAGGTTTACGATCTTTAGGTAAGTCCACTAACTCCCAAGTATGATTAGAAATAATGAAATTCTAGCTCATCGTTAATAGCATCTCTCCAAAACCTAGCATCAATTGATTTTACAGCTTCATCATATGTTTTTGGATCCTACCTATTAGGAAAGTATGAGCAAAGAAATCACTTATTGAGTCTAATTCAACAATTTCAATTATAAAAGAAGTAAGGAAGTTAGGATCAAAACTAGTTATAGTTTTTTTTCTTTTACTCTTCCTAGGTTCATCATCATATTGAGAATCCCTAGCGTGTTTACTAGAAGAGGAAGAATCATGTTCATCTAACTGTATGTCATGCATTATAACATATTTCTTTAAAGGGAAGATGTTTTCGAAGAAAATAACATCTCTAGATTCACAAATAGAATGATCATGCAAGGACATAAAATTATATGCCGCATTGTTTAAAACATAACCACTAAAAGCTGCATCAAAAGTATTGCATATTAGGGGCATAACCTTTCCATAATTCATATGGGGTGCAATCTAATTTTTTCTGAGGCCCTCTGTTAAGAATGTGATTTGTAGAAAATACGACCTCCATCCACATATTGTCAGACAAGCTAGAACTTAGAAGTAAGACATTCATCATTTCTTTTAAAGTTCTATTCTTTCTTTCAATATGTCGTTTTGTTGTGGAACATAAGGGGTAGTGGACTCATGTATTATGTCGTGTTTCTCACATACTTCTTTTAGAAAATTAGTGCTATATTCATTGCCTCTATCGGATCTATCCCATTTTATTCTCCTATTAAGTTGGTCTTCTACTCGCTTTATAAATAAGGAATGTTTTATCACCTTCACCTTTTGACCTTAGGAGATAAACCTTTGTGTATCTAGAGTAATCATCTACAAAGGTAATATAAAAGTGTTTTTCTTCTTTACTCTCTATGTTTCTAAAATTTGTTAGATCTATACTGAATTAACTCTAAAAAATACAAAGTCTTCCTATCAAGAACATGTTTGAAGTGAGGTCTACTATGCTTTGATTCAACACAGATTTCACATTTATTAAAGTTGTTATCTAGATCAGGAAACAATTTAATCTCTTTAAGCATTTTAAGGGAGTGAAAGTTCACGTGTCCTAATCTAGCATGTCGCATATCGAGAGACTCAAGAATGTAAGCAGAAGTGGAAGTTTTATTAATAGCATTAGACACAGTCTCGATCACAAACAACCCTTCACTCGGGTAACCTTTTCTCACATAGTTTCCATTATAGGAAAGTACAAGTTTGTCGGATTCAAAGACTAGTTTAATGTCAGCCTTATTTAGAAGTCCGCCACTAATCAAGTTTCTACGTAAAGAAGGAACATACAAAACGTTATTTAAAGCAAGTGTTTTGCCAAAAGTAAGCTTAAGTAAAATCTTTCCTTTAATGAGTACTTCAACTACTAGAGTTACCCATTTAGACTTGTTCACCTTCAACTACATTTTTAAATTCGATGAACATCTCTCTATTGGAGCAGAAATGTTTAGAAGCGTCCGTGTCTATTATCCACTCGGTGTTATTTTCCACTAGGTTGACCTCGGAGACCACAATAGTGACCACCTCGTCCTAAATCTTCAATTAGGTTCGCTAATGGTTTGTTCTCATTCTGGTTGTGACTTTTGGAGCGGTCAGAGAGTCGAAAGCATTGGTATGCTCTGTGTCCTGGCTTGCCGCATACATAGCAACTCATCAGGTTGTTGGACTTTTGAATCTTTCCCGGTTTCTTGAATTTTGCAAGCTTCTTGGATTGAGGCTTGGTTTTCTTCTTTGGACTCCTAGCATTCTTAAACCTGTTAAGTTTAGGACCAGAAGAAGATTCCAAGAGGTTAGCCTTAAACTTGTCTAAATCTATTTTTGGGCCTTGCACTTTTATTTAAATTTTATTATATTTCAAGAACATATTTAAATTTGGATAATAATAGAATTCTTGGACAAATCTATTTGAATTGCAATTGAATAATGATAGTGATTCATTTATCATTTAATTTTGTTTTTATTTTTTTTTGAACAATCTCATTATAGGTTCTGATCATATCTGATAGCCTATAACTACCCACAACCCCTCCCCAACCCAAAAATAGGAAAATAATGCACTTTTGTGCACTCGAACCCTCGTCCTCCTGCATTGGCAACAATGTCCATGACAATCGAGTTAAGATTTAATCGACATTTATCATTTAAATTTAAATATAACATTTTTTTTTTGGATACAATGATGTGTAAGAAATTAAGAAAAATATTTATTATATAAATTTAAATATAAATTATGTTAATGCAAAATTTACCTTCCAACTATAATTAATTTGCAACTTAAGAAATAATTGATAGTTGATTGATATATTTTTAACTAAATTAGTATATTCTTATTTTGATGACTTGTGTGGTTTATTAGCGACGCATCTTTGCAGTCAAACTAGTAAAAATTAACCAAAAAAAAAAAGAAAAAAAGAATCGAATTGAACACTTTTAATATAATTCAAGTTCCCCTTTGGGTCATAGAAGAACTTTGATACTAGAGACATCTCACTCATTACAAGTATAAGTAAAAACCTTTTTACTTGACTATTTTAGTGGAAAGAAGTGGTTATAATTGAACAAGTCTTATTAAATTCTATATATGCATGGCATGATTAGGTTAAATATACACATTGAGAGAGCATTTTATTTATCTATAAAAGAAATGTTTCATTAAACGCAAAATGTTAACACAGATTAATTATTGTCGTAACCATTTTTTGAGTTTTAGCAAAAACGAGTCGACGTGGGTTTTGAAAACGAATAAAAACAGAGTCGCCACCAATCTTTTTGATGAGGTGTGATCGGGTCACCTTAAAAGTGTTTGTTTTTAATAATCAGATTAACTTATCAAAAACACAATTTTGGTCTACGAAAAATCGAGAAAATGGATTCGAGAGTCGGATTCATTTCACGAGGAAGGGTTAGCACCCTCGATACGCCCAAAATTGGGTACCTAATTGATTATCTAATGTCTTAATGTCGAAAGTTGAAAACTTAAGAATTCAAAATACGATCCCTCTTGTTGTTGAAGAATAAATTTGGATAAATTGGAAGTGTATGCCAAGGGCCGTCTCGTTTTAAGGTGAAGTGTTACATCCAATACTTTAGGGCGCCACATTTCGACCTTTAAAAGTTGAACTTGCCTTTTACTCAAAACTTATGGATTTAATTGAAAGGATATTTTGTTATTTAGAATGGACGAGAAAAGGAAACCCAATACTTTAGGGCACGTTTTCTCGAGCTCCTAAATCTGAGAACATTGCCTTGGTTTTAGAAAATATTATCTCGAATAACAAAACATCACATCCAAATGCATTAGGACACGACATCTCGAGTTTACGAGAATAAGCTTTTAGTTTAAAAATGTATTTGTTTTAAAAGGATATTCGGTTATTTAGATCAAACGAGAAGAAACCGGAACCCAGTAAGTTAGGGCTCGATCTTCCCGAATCTCTAATACGAAATATTTGGTTATTATAAAACTGAGGCATTGAGAAAAATTAGCGTAAAAATGTGAAAAAACACGATTTTATACACGAAAAGAATAAATAAAAGACACATACGCATACATACGTACAAATAAAGAGGACATATAATATATTAAGAATATTACGTATAGTAACAGTAGTAGAAATAACGATGAAATGGTAATAATAACAACACGATAATGATGATAATATGATACGATAATAATGGTACTAAGACAACAGTAAAATGTTAGTAAGACTAATAATGAGAAGCAAATGATGATAATACTATAGAAAGAAGAAATAAATAATAGTAACGATATTAACGATATAAGATGCGAAAACAAAAGATAGCAAGGATAATAGGCAAAGAGAATACGAATGATAGTATTTAACGAATAAACGACAAGACGTAGACATGCAAGAGATATAGTAATAATAATATAATATACACACTATATATAAAAAGGATAATATGATAACTATAATAATGATATAACGTATAAGATATATAATGGTGGTAAACGTATTATGATAACAATAGTATAATATATACTTATATGAATAGCAAAACTTATATGATATAAAATTTATAATATACGAAACGATTTAAAACATAGATTGGTTTTTTAGCACAGTAATAATATAATATAACAACAATTATAACAACACTAGTAATAGTAATAATAACGATAATAAATAAGAAACATAATAATAACGCGTAAAACAAAATATAATGTAATAAATAAAGTAAAATAATAATACTGGTAAAAATAAATGTGATAAATAAAATAGTAAAAAATAACGTTGAGAATAATACTTAACAATTATAATAATATATTAAAATAATAATGGTAACTATAATTAAAATAAAACGTGTAAAGATAATAATAAAGAAAAACTAATAATAACAAAGTAATAAAACTAATAATAATAAAGTAATAAAACTAATAATAATAAAGTAATAAAACTAATAATAATAATAATAATAATAATAATAATAATAATAATAATAATAATAATAATAAGGTTAGTGAATTTAGTAATAAAATAACCAAAGTAATTAGAAATGACTAAAAATGAACAAAACGGGATACTTGGGGTAAATTTGAAATGAAATAAAAGAGTTGTTAGGGATCAAGATATAGCACGCTTAAAGCAAGAGGGGGCCGATTGGAAAATATCCCCATCCCTCCATGCATATATATGGGTCAAGGACCCAATTGAAAGCCCGATAAAATTTAAAGGAAAATCTGTAAAAAGAAAAACCAACGAAAAGTCTAATTGAATAAGTAATGCAAGAAGGGAGGGACCAATCGTGGAAATATCCCTTTAAAGGGACAACACGGTTCCCCCCTAAGATGCTAAACGGCGTCGTTTTATTAAGGGCATATAAGGCCCAAAATTTCCTAAAAAATCAGATTTTTAACCCTAAATTTTCCTTCAGAAAACCAGCAGCCTTCAGCCTTCTCTCCCTCTTATCCTTTCATGCCCGACGATTGGGTTTTACTAACTGCCGACCATCGCACCACCACCGCGTCACGGTGGCGGAGTAGTCTTGCCAAGGCCAGGTTCGTTTTCTTTCTCCTTTGCTCTTTTCTTTTTACTTTGTTTTAAAAGTTTAAAAATAATAAACAAAAATAGATAGGAATCAACAGTAATAGTAATAAAGTCGAAAGGAAAAACGAAAAATCAACCTTGAAAATTTTATTCTTGTTTTTTTGATTTCTCTGTATTCGTTTTCTTTTGAATTCGGAAAATCCCCTTACATCTGTCTTGAACCTTTGAATCATTATGGTGTTTGATTTTTGCTTGTATTTCTATTGATCAAAAGAGAAAAAAAAGAAGAAGCCCCTTTACAATATTCGTATTCGGCTTTTATAGCCATTGTTACAACCCTTTCTTTGCTTTTCTTTACAGTCGTTTCTATTTAATGTTTGCGAGTTTGGGCGGTCTTGAAGGCGATGGCAGATGGCGGTGGCGGCGATGGGCGGAGCAAGTGGGCGAGTGGCCTGAGGCTGCAAGCGCTAGGGTTAGGGGGCTAGGGTTTAGTTTCTTTTTTTTTTTTTGAAAATTTAGTGTTGGGCTGAGTTTTGGGTTAGTGTTGATTGGGTTTGGGGTATTGGTTTGTATTGGGTTATGGGTTTGTATGCTTAATGGGCCCCGGGCAAAAATGGGCTTGTACAGCTGCCCCTCTTTGCTCGTTGTCGTAAACGAGAATGGAGCAAAGACTTTTAAAAAGTCCAATTTTGCCCGGTCTTGTTGAGTCTCGACTTCTTGATGCCCCTCTTCTTCAGTTAGCCTCGTTTTAGTCCGTCGCACTTTGTTGCTTTAATCCACTCCATTGCTGCAACTTCAGAGAGATAGGACCTATAGCTTCAATTTGCTCCTGCTGCGACTTCGAGGGGATGAGACTTGTTTATTTTAAATCGCTCCACTGCAACTTCAGGGGGATAGATTTACATCTTCAACTTTGCTCCATGGCAACTTGAGGGGGTAAGGTTTGTAATCTTGACTTATTCCACTTTGCTGGCCAAGACAATAGGATGATGGCTTAAATCATGTTCCCCTCTTTGTTTAGGGAGGCGAGATTTGCCTTCGATCTTGCCCCACTACTGGTTAGGGCGACAAGATCTACAAATTTGACCTATTCCACTGCTGGTCAGTGGTAATAGGACGGTGGCTTAGATCATGTTTCCCTACTGTTTTGAGAGACAAGATTTACAATCTTCAACCTATTCCACTTGCTTGGTTAGTGGCAATAGAACAATCTTCAACCTATTCCACTCTTGGTTAGTGGCAATAGGACAATCTTCAACCTATTCCACTCTTGGTCGGTGGTAATAGGACAATCTTCAACCTATTCCACTCTTTGGTTAGTGGCAATAGGACAATCTTCAACCTATTCTACTCTTTGGTTGTAGTGGCAATAGGACAATCTTTTACCTATTCCATTGCTTTGGTCGTTGGCAATAGGATAATCTTCAACCTATTCCACTCTTTGGTTAGTGGCAATAGGACAATCTTCAACCTATTCCACTCTTTGGTCGTTGGTAATAGGACAATCTTCAACCTATTCCACTCTTGGTTAGTGGCAATAGGACAATCTTCAACCTATTCCACTCTTCGGTTAGTGGCAATAGGACAATCTTCAACCTATTCCACTCATCGGTCGGTGGTAATAGGACAATCTTCAACCTATTCCACTCTTTGGTTAGTGGCAATAGGACAATCTTCAACCTATTCTACTCTTTGGTTAGTGGCAATAGGACAATCTTTTACCTATTCCGCTGCTGGTCGGTGGCAATGAGATAATCTTCAACCTATTCCACTCTTGGTTAGTGGCAATAGGACAATCTTCAACCTATTCCACTCTTTGGTCGGTGGTAATAGGACAATCTTCAACCTATTCCACTCTTGGTTGGTGGCAATAGGACAATCTTCAACCTATTCTACTCTCTTTGTTAGTGGCAATAGGACAATCTTTTACCTATTCAACTGCTGGTGGTGGCAATAGGATAATCTTCAACCTATTCCACCGCTGGTGGTGTGCAATAGAGATAATCTTCAACCTATTCCACCGATGGTAATTACGATGGCAATAGGATGGTGGTTTCTCCAGTGTTGATACTCCGTCCTCTAGGGGACATATCCTGTAGACTTGGTTTCATATGCTTGTGTTTATGCCAAATGATTAGGATGCTATGATCGGAATGAATCTAATGCTCCTAACTAAATGTACTATGGACTACACTTGCACGAATGTAGGTGGTCTTTCTACAATGATTAGGATGCAATGATGAGTCGAATGCTCTTAACTGAATGTGATGATGTATGAATGTAAAGCTAAATGGTCCCCTTTTAATGGTTAGGGTTGTCCTTTGCTCAAATGCATTCCTCAAGGCCGCAGCGCAGCGTAATTTTTGTCTTCTCGTAGTCATGAGCTATGATTTTAGACTCCTCTTTCTCGAGCGTTTCCAACCCCTAGGCGTGTTGGTTTTAAACAAAAGTCCGGTTTCAGGTTCCTGTGCTGTTTAGAGACTTCCAGAGTAATAGGCAAAACTCCTTTTATGGAAGCATTATGGGTCCATCACCGTTATTTCAATTGCAAAAACAGTTTTTTTAAAAAACTTAAATGATGAATATCAATGAAGAATGGAATTGGATTAATCAACCAAAGCAAACATGATTGAAATACAAAAGATGAGTGAGAAGGAAGAAAGGTAGGTGCCCCAAATATCGCATGACTGAGCTTCACTATCCAATCTTTACAAGATCATTTTGAGTTTGAATGGATGTTGGGAGATCTGCAGCGCTCTGTAGATATCCCGAAGCGTAACATTCCTCCTTTTTGCCAGTGCAGGAGAACAAAAATCGTCACACATTTAAATGCATCGTTTGAATTTGAGCCGCCCTTATCGGGTTTCGACTCAAAGCCCCTTTGGTCTCAAAGCGCCCTTTACGGGTTTTAGCCTTGGCCTCTCCGTTTTTTTTTTTTTTTTTTTTTTTTTTTTTAGAAGCGCCGCTGCGGGTTTTCGCTTTAGACTTTTCCTTCTTTCACGCGTAATACTTCTTGGCCGAATGCTGATTTACGGATTTGATAAGTTCTTCCCATCCATCTCGGCCAAGATCGAGCTCCTCGGAGAAAGCCTTTTCACCACATAAGGTCCTTCCCAATTAGGCATCCATTTCCCTCTGAAATCTTTTTGTATGGGGAGGATCTTTTTCAAAACTAAGTTTCCTTCGTGGAATTCTCTTGGCGCACCTTTTGTTGTTGTATGCTCGCGTCATTAAGCTTCTGGTACATCGACCATGACGAATAGCTTTCAACCTTTTTCTTCAATCAAATTTAATCGATCATATCGAGCTGGGATCCATTACTCGCTTCGTCCAACTTCGATTCGGACAAGACTCGAAGGGATGGAATTTCAACCGATAGAGTAAAAGCGCCTCCATCCGTAGACCAGGTGAGAAAGGAGTTGCCGGTGGAGGTTCGACCGGCGTTCGATAGCAAAAAGACAAACGGTAATTTCTCGTGCCAATCCACAGGGTCTCGGTCATTTTCCCACTATCCTCTTGATGTTCTTATTAGCGCCTCTACGGCCCCATTCATCTTTGGGCGATATGGCGATGAATTGTGGTGTCGATCTTGAATTGCCCACGGACCTCTGCGATCATGCTATTGTTCAAGTTTAACGCGTTATCCGGATGTGATCTTCTCGGGCATTCCATATCGACATATGATTTCCCTTTTTAAGAACTTGCTAATCTGCTTTGATTTTGTCACATTGGCATATGAGGCGACCTCTACCCACTTAGTGAAGTAATCGATTACCACGAAGATGAACCGATGTCCATTAGAAGCTTTTGGCGAGATTGGCCCATAGCGTCCATGCCCCACATAGAAAAGGGCCATGGGAAGTCATAACATGTAGAAGTGAAGGTGGTGCATGAATTTTGTCGCATAAATTTGGCACTTATGACATTTTTAGCATAATCAATGCAATCTCCTTCCATGGTAGGCCAATAATACCCGAATCTCATGATTTGCCTAGCCATCGTGAAACCATTGGCGTCGTTCCACAAACACCTTCATGGACCTCTTCCGAGATTTGCTTTAGCCTCTGCGGCGCCCACACACCTTAATAGCACTTGATCTTTTCTTCTTTTGTATAGGTTTCTCCGTCCAAGACATAGTCACACGCCCGGTCGTCTTATCGTCCTTTTGTCATTCTCGATCGCTTTGCTCGGGTATTGATGATTCTTTATGTATTGCGGTATATCATGATACCACTGGCGATCCTTTTCTCTTCTTCTTGACGTTGTGTGCGATGGCGGGGCCTCATGAATGCTCATTCGGATAGGTTTCATATCTTACGCTTTGTTTAATCGGACCATGGAAGCCAAAGTGGCTGAGCATCAGCCATTTGATTATAAATCTCTTGGCGGATAATTGAAAGTGACATCGTCGAACTCTCCGATCAATTCTTGGACCAATCTTTTGTATTCGACCAACTTGGGATCTCTGCGTTTCCCATTCTCCTCTAAGTTGATAAATCACGATCACGAGTCTCCGTACACTTTTAGCACCCTAATTTTGCGCTCTATAAGCGGTACGGATGCCCATGATACAAGCCTCGTACTCAGCCATATTGTTTGTGCGGTCAAAATCCAACCTACAAGTGAAAGGGTAATGATCTCCGTTTGGGGATACCAGTGCCCCAATTCCATTGCCCACGACATTTGATGCCGTCAAAGTTCGGCGTCCAGGGCGATCCTGCAGGGTACCCTCTTGATGGTTGCCACGTACATTAGGTCCTCATTGGGGAAATCAAAGTCCAAGGGCTCAATGTCTGCTAGAGCTCTCTGGCTAGAAAAATCCGCTTATTGCACTCCCTTTCACTTCGCCTTTTGGTTTACATAAACTATGTCAAACTCGAGCAAGCAAAATTTGCCATCGGGCCATCCTACCATTCAAGGCGATCGATTCTATCATGTATTTGAGAGGTCCCTGCTTGAGATGAGCCAAGTCGTATGATACAAAGACATATCTTGTCTCAATCTCCGAGTTGTCGAATCAAGGCACAACAAAGTTTCTCAATTGGCGAGTACCTTGTCTCACATTCGGTGAACTTTTTACTAAGGTAGTATATTGCCTTTTCTTTCTTTCTGACTCATCGTGTTGGCGAGCACACATCCCATTGAGTTATCAAAATCACGTCAAATAGAGGATTAATGGCCTATCTGGATTAGGCGGCGTCAATCTTGGAGCATTGGGCAGTATTGCTTCACTTTATCGAAGGTTTTCTGACATTCCTTGTCCCACACACTGGATTGTGTTTTTAAGGAGGCGGAATATGGGGTCACATTTCTCGATTAATTGTGAGATGAGCCAGAAGCGATGTAGTTTAACGCCTTCCTAAGAAACCTCGAACTTCTTTTTGCGTGCGAGGTGGAGGCGAGTTCTTGTATTGCTTTGACCTTATGCAGGTCAACCTCAATCCCCCTTTCATTTGACTATAAATCCTAGCGGTTTCGACGATCGACTCAAGGTACATTTCTTTGGATTAAGCTTTGTTGGAATTTCCTTAACCTCAAGAATAGTTTCCTCAAGACTTGGACATGCTCCTTTTCGATCAGAGATTTGGCGATCATATCGTCTCGTACACTTCAATTTCTTTGTGCATCATGTCGTGAAATAGGGTTACCATGGCTCTACGATATGTCGCTCCCGCATTCTTTAGTCCGAACGGCATCACTTTATAGCAAAAGGTCCCCACATGGTTATGAGCGTAGTCTTGTCCATGTCCTCAGGAAGCATCTTTATCTGGTTGTATCACGAGAAACCGTCCATGAAGGAGAACAACGAGTAACCCGCCGTGTTTGTCCACTAGGAGTATCGATGTGAGGCAGCGGAAATTATCTTTTGGGCTAGCCTTGTTTAGATCTCAGTAGTCTACACACATTCGTACTTTCCCGTCTTTCTTGGGGACGGGGCGATGTTGGCTACCCGATTCGAAATACTTAACCACTTGCAAGAAACACGCATCAAATTGTTTCCTGACCTCCTCTTTTATTTTCAACAGGGCGTCCGGCCTCATCCTTCGAAGTTTCATTGGGTGGCTTATATTCTTCCTTTATAGGCAACGGTGTACCACGATATCGGGTGCTTAGCCCGAGCATGTCTTGATACGACCACGCGAAGACATCTTGAATTCATGGAGTAACTCAATGAGGTCTCGCTTTGTCTCTACGGTAATACTAGCTCCGATCTTTACTTCCTTTTTTTCTTATCTGTCTCCCGGTCCACTATTTCCACTAACTCCTCGCATGGCGAGGATCTGCATTTCTCCTCTTGTTCTACCATCATAATGATTCGGAGATAGGTCACAACCTTGGTCATCTTGAGAATCTGAAAATCTTCCATACCCGAATCTTGCCCAAAAGGATATTACGAGTTATTGGCGGTGTTGCTCACGTCGTTGATATTTGGGGACTGTTATGAAGATGAATAAAGCTCATAGAATAAAGGGATCTAAGCATGTTTATTGGCATTATGAATGAAGAATGGGAATATTTAGGAATATCTGAGAATAATAATGATGAATGAAGAAGAAGATTTGCTCAAAAGGTAATGGAGATGCATTTCATTGAGAATAACGATGCCTCGTACAAAGTCATGCTTTCACAAAAGGGGCACTTATCGCCTCTAGACAACAAGTGTGTTCCCGAGTATTACTCTGAATAAGTTCTAAAAAGCTACAGAATCTCTGCTCTGCAGTCCGAGTTGTTTAGAACGCATTTGCTCAGCTGTAAGAGGCGGATACCATTCCGCTTTTCTTCCTCTATTCTCTCGAATATGGCATTGATGTGCATGTTTGCCCGTATTCCTTTTATGGCTTTCTCATCTTTTGTTCCTCGTCCTTGGTGGATAGTCCCTCCTGATATAAAGGTCTCAAGAATATGAGGAATTATCATCGATTCCCACTTAATCTCATCTCCGCCCAAACGCGCTTTCCTTCTTTCTTGTCTTTTTGCTAATTCTTTCCTTTTTATTCAAGCGTCCGGTTTGAACCCTAAACCGAAGAGGTCTCGTTTTTCTTTCAATCTCGGGACCTCGATCTCTCCTGGAGATACTTCCCAAGTCCTTTCCCAGTGCGGCTCCGTTCGATCATCATTTGCAAACCCATTTTCGTGGTTTTAGATAATTGAGGTATTGGGATCTTGTTTCCCCTCAATGACGAATGTTGCATTGACAAATTCCAAAGAGCGGAAGGAGCACTCCGCTTGCTTCATCATCTGCTTCTAAATATGGCGCGCCATTGGTCACAAGCTTCTTTGATTACGTCCTCTTGGCATTTATTGTCACCGATTTACCCTCTATAATTAGCTTCAACTTTTGGTGCAATGGCGAGGGCATTTGCTCCCGCCGAGTGTATCCAAGGTCTCCCAAAGCAAGCAATTATAGGATGGTCTGATATCCATTACTATGAAATCCACCTCATATATACCGGGCCGATTAATAGAGGTACCTCGATCCTTCCCATAACTTTCCTTTCGGTTCCATCAGAACGCCCGACTACATTGTGGCGTGCCTTCATGTGAGCTGTCAATGGGTAATCGATTCAGCGTCGACAATGGCAAAACATTTAGTGCTGACCCATTGTCGACCAAGTACCGGAGTAACGTGTATCCTTTGCATCGGTGGTGATGTGGAGAGCCTTGATGGTACCTGCCTTCTCTGAGGGATTTCATCATCATTAAAGAAAATGAAGTTATCCGCGCTTATATTGCTAATCAAAGCATCCAACTTGTTAACGGTGATATCATTAGCAACATAAGTTTCATTTAGTACTTTCATCAGTGCGTTGCGGTGCGCGCTAGAGCTTAATAGTAAGTCAAGCCACGGATATACGAGCCATTTGTATGTATGTATCTCGACCTTAATCGTATTCGCTATGCTTTAAAAACTTTAAGAATTCCCTAGCCTCTTCTTCCTTCACTGGCTCATTTATAAACGCCTCCCGGTTTGGTCACTTTCCCTTTCTTTGGTTCGCCTACCAGTGGTTTTCTCCTTTGTGAGCTCCATTCGTGTATTCACTGCCGTCAGTAGCGCTTTCCCGCTGTGGCAGATAGGAGCCACCCACTGGTTTTTTTCTTTTGCAGCGTTGGACGAGCCTTCCTTTTCAGAACCACACGTTGGCAGCTTATAGTTCCAGAACCTTTTGTCATCTTCATATGAAAAAGCCGCTTAGTTTTGAATCACGATCTTCGGAGGCCCCTGCTCCTTTGCGGTCTGGCCGACGAGTCCCCTTTTCAGGAATCGTCATGTTGCAATTATAGCTCTCGAACCTTTTGTTATCTTCGATGAAAAGATCCGAGTTTCCGAATCACGATCCCTGAGTT